>MU614627.1:0-59479 GCA_025201725.1 Chytriomyces sp. MP71
AGCTCAAGACCCTCTTTCTGCAGGTATATAAGAGCTGCGCCGAAATCCGCTCCACCATAAGACGGATTCGCAACATGATTCCTCCTCTTATTCCCCTTCCTTTTATATAAATGAGGGTGAATCTTCAATTGATAAGTCGAAGCTGAGTTGTCGAAAGTTTGTTAGTCGTATTTTTGGACATCTGGCAAAACGCCTCAATCCTCTCGAAAGAAAAAACTTCGAATGATGGACCAAAGAAGTACGTGTATTGTAGCTGTCCCAATACTCTTAGCCGAGTTCCAGAAGCCTGTTCGCATCTTGCGCTCACTCTCGGACAGCGACTTGGATCCAATGACACGCTGTCAATCGATGGCTGGAGCCATCAAAGGAAGCTCATTACTAGCATGCAACTCGCAGTATCGCAAGGAAGTGCCGCCTAAGCTCAAACGAAGCCCCGGTATGAAAGACCTCACACTCTTTTTCAAATCAGCATCCAATGCCGACGCGTTGCTGGACCACGATTCCGTCATGGTTCCATCTCAATCTCAGCATTCACTGACTCTTTCTGAAAAGGAAAGACGCAAGGCAGTTTTTTTGAATGGGGGAAAATTCATAATAGCCAGTACGCATCAGTTCCTCCCACCCCAAAAGCCTGATTTCATCAACGAAGCCATCATAAATTCTATGACCACGTCATGTGTCACTCTGGATGTTTCTAGTTTGTGCTGAACAATGGTTTGCGAAAGGTGCAATAAATTCTGTCCTCGTATAAAAGTCTTTTAAACCGAATGTAAGACGCAAGGCCAACATGTGTCAATTATTATTTACAACCAGCTCTACCTCAGGATATACCAGTTTCATGCGCGCCTAGCCAGAATCCTGTTTTTGCAACGTCGCCTGCGGCAACGCGCCTCTATCAGCGCCGACTCCGCTCCCGATACCGACCGATCCTAGCCTTATTTACGTGTATTTGCTGCCGTCGCAGCGTACCTACTCCGCCCTGAAAAGACGCCAAAAAGGCGGCGCATCGCCTTATCTGCCTTAACCATTGCTGTTTGCGTCTTTTCAAAATACAAAGCTGGTCACAAGATTAAAGAGCACACAAAAATAAAGCGCGCGATTTACCAAACCGTCGAGACCTAAGGGTTATATAGTGGACCGCGGCGCGAAGTGGGTTCCCCCAAGGTGTTGATAAGCGCACTTGATGTCCGTAAAATAAAAAGTTTGGTTCGTTCTGCGCTGTCACATGTTGCGGGATGATGTTGATGCCGAAAAGGACTTATCTGAGAATAACAACTCACTCAATTTCATTCATTTCACTCTTGATAAGTTTGTTCAACGCAGTGTGGCGAGCATATTCCAGGTGGCAGGCGAGACCTATTTTCTATCATCTAAACGCTGCATGCGATCAGTCCTTTCACCATTATGGAATGTCCTTCTTTCGCACGGCAAAGTCAGCTGTGTCCGCAAGATCCTCGAGAACGTTCATGTCGCCCTCCCGTTCTGTTGGAACTTATAACGAGGTAAAGCTTGCGATACGCCAAGTAACATGCGTGAACTGAAAAAATTTCTGTTGTCAACCAAACTAACCACTGACCCGCAAGGATCCCATTGGACGATCCGTTTTTAATTTCAGAATGGACATAAGTATACTGAAGCCAAAATAAATTACGACAGTAGACGCCATTATGAAGGCTCATTTTACTCGGCATTGAACCTTTAATGTTGATCTTCAGGCCCAGCCGCTGGACGAATAACATCGACCTTGTCTGTGTTGGAAGGTACGTTATTCGGGACTTTTAAAACCATTACTCAAACCTGCAACAACGTCAGTGTAGGAACGCCCGGATTCCTCATCTTTGCGCACTCTGATCCTGCCTTCTACAAGCACTTGAGCACCTTTTCCGAGCTGGCCAGACGCGTAAAGTCGAGCATCAGCAAAAGTGAATGCCGAGACACGGTGCCACGTAGTTTCCGTGTCCCATTCTTCTCCTTTCTTGATGCGGCGACCTGTCGCGACAGAGAAGGACCACAAACTGCACATCATATTGAGTTCAGATGGGTGATTCAGGGTGAGAAATGCACCTGCTCCAAGATGGCCAAAAAAACAACAAATCTCACCCTTTCGGAGCACGCTCTGGCTCTTGTTCATTTTTCGCAGTTTGCGGCTTCTTTGCGTCGCTCTGCGGGCTGGCCTCTGCCTCTTTGTCAAACGAGAAGAAGGTTGGGTCTTGACCCACTCGTCCGACGAGAATAACCTTGTTGAGCGAGCCGTAGCACCCTATTCAGCATTTATTGTAATGATGTGATGGTGGACGGAGGGAGCGTGACGGGTTAGGCGGGGCAACCACCGCCAAGCAGCAGCCAGACCAACGAAACGTACTCTGCCACGGGCGAGGGTTAGGCAACGTCGAATACAGTCTATGATTGAACCGTGACTCACATAGGAAGTCAGAGAGGGGCCACGAGCGCCGGTGGCGCGACGAAGTGGAGTGACGAGGGTGCGAAGCATTTTGGTCCAAGGTGTTTTTTATCTTCCTTTTCTCTCGTGGCGTTTCTCGGAAGACCAGACTGCCAACAACAGGCTGCGGACATCACCTTTTCCAGCAAACACAGACAGGAGTCAACGCAGCTTGGTCTTGTCGTCAACGCGTTGTTGGACGCGCCTTCCTGCCAAGAGGCGTCAAAACGATGAATGCATCCGACATGAGATGTTGTATTCAGCTCAGGAGTCGGTGAAGCGCATGTCATGATACATGTGTCTCGGGCTAGTTTGCGGGTTTATGAATCAATGTTTGCAAGGGCCATTGCCAAAAAAACGAACGCAAAAGCAAAATTTTCAGTTGGGCCCAAAAGGGCTCAGCATCCGATTTGGAATGCCAAATGCCTAGTAAAATGAACAGAACTGAAGGAAATAGTGCACAGTCTACTTCAGCAGTAACTCTCTTCCGGCAACTGGTGAATATCGACACTCACGCAAGTCAATTCCAAACCACCTGTCCCTCTTTTCCGAGGGTGGCGAAACTCAAACCCATCATAAAGCCCATCAATCTCTTTGAGCACTTCTCAAGAAACCTCAATTCAGTCCCTTGCGCCGGACATCATCCGAACCGACTTTGAAGCCAAAACGACGACCAAACAACGACATAACGTTTCACACATACCCAAGCGTCACCGATTCTAGCAAACCAGATTCTCATTCTAACGAATAGTTGGCAATTCATTCAAATAATATATGAACATCTTACGTGATGGTCCTGATGAAGAAACAATACTTACTAGCCCAACTTTGAACACTGATGTATGTGAAGCAACGGTAACATTGTTGGAGTAGCTCATTCCCAACCATGAAAGGCCTCTCCTTACTGATTCCAAATCGTGTTGATTCCTCGGCACTTCATCCAAGCGCGGTTCTTGGAAAGTCTGCTAGTGTACGGATCAGGGCAGCACCCTCGATACCGTAACCTTTGTTTGTACAGATATTATCCCTGAGAGGGTTAAATGTAGAATATGGCGCGACAGCGGCGCGAAAATATGTGGCAGGTGCGGCATGCCGGATGACACCAGACCCAGTCACTGTAATGATTCCATCAAAAATCTAATGAACGCTAGACGCGTCCCAATCGGTGCAGTTGCGGTGCAAACTGGTCATGTCGCTCACAGTGCGCGAAGCGGAACGGGCCATATCTGAGGGCTTTCACTCCCTCACTTGTCCTCACGAATAAAACACAGTGAACCAATGATGTGGTCCCTTTTTCAAACTAGAATCTTCAAAATCAAGACCGACATTGCCGCACTGCTACAGCTCGCGTGGATAACGTTAGTGGAAGACAATTCGGCAGAGAACGGTACTTTCTTAGACTCCAAACTCCGGCAATAGTAAAATACTTACAAGTGAAATCAAAATGTTGCATTACGGATACGTGCAGATGAAAATGCAAGCAAGTTTCGCAATTACAATCCACCTCGCGCACTCTGCGCCACCTGGGCTTGCGCCTCCTTCTCGCGGTAATCTGGTAAGTACTCGGGGGTCATGCCTTGTTGCGGCTGCTGTTGAGCCGGATAGGCACCTCCCATGGACACATTATAGTTGACTAGGGAAGTAAGTTGGACGGCAAACACTTGCGCCTTTGGTTCAAAGGATTCCGGGTTGCGCTTGAATTCGACAGCATATTTAATAATGACGACGGTAGAAACAATCTGATGGAATAAGAAGTGGTTTTGAGAGTGTGGTTGAAATAGCTAAGGACAACAACACGAACCGAAACCAACGCAAACACGACTTGTGACGCGACCGAGCGAAAGACAAAGCGATTCACAACATTACTGCACAACTTTGAAGATGGGAAGAAATCAAATTGTCAAGTTAAGGCGACAAAAAGCTCAGAATGACTCTTTCGCACCTGCATCTGCTTATACTCGGTCAGACGGCTTTCAGCTATATCCGCCAAACATTCCGTATTGAAATTGACCTTAGCTTGAGGTGCAAGCACGGGGATCACAGTCGTCCCGCTCAAAGCAACTTGTAGCTGTGCCCCCAAGGCAGCAACGATTCCCGCGACCACCACAGCTCGTCGAATGCGACGGTAGGCAACTGCAAATACGAATGATCCCGCGAGGAGCATGTATCCACCGAGGTATCTTTGCAGAATGTTTCAGAGCGGGCCAAACTCGTTCCTGACAAAACCTCCATGGAAACCAATGCCAAAAGAAAAGACGAGCACAAGGCCATATAAGGCAGTAAAGAAGGCGATGACGCTTGTGGCAGATTGGTAGAAGTATGGGCTTAAGTTGCGTCCATCTGAGGCAGGCTTTGGCTGGGCGTTCATTGTTTCGTTTTTGAATGCAAATAGTACATCATCACTTGTAACACGAAACAAACGAATTTTTTCTCATTCATGGCTTTGTTATTCAGTACGACAGGGCATACGCCTTCTCACAACAAATGGGACCCATATTGAGCCTTTCTCAGCCAAAAGAAAAGCATGTAAAAGTATAAATGGGTAACTTCTGAACAAAGAAAAATCACCTTGCCAAAGATCCCTGCAGCCTTCTCCGCATCTCAAGGGAAACTAAATTCCGCAAAGCATGCACAGCAAACGCACGTTGTGTAGCTACATATTGTGGGGCGACAGGAACAGCTTCGGGTTTAACATCGACATCCATCGCGGTGTCCTCAGTGTCTGTGACTGATCCCGGCCGCGACAGTCCGCGGCTGCCCAAGTGCAACAGCTCACGCGCCACTTCCATCTCGTCATCATGGCTATCAATCAAGTCGTGAATGGAGACGGAAGAGCGGCCTTCAATTCGTTTTGATGAGGAAGCCGGCGGCGCGGCCTGTTGAGGCACACTTTCTTTGACGACCCGTGGTAGAAATGAAGGGAAAGCCAAATCTGCGACAAGTTGCTGTTGATCAAAATTCCCAAAGGACTGCAACGTGACGGGAGCTTGGGATGAGGCTGAAACAGGTGGGAACCCAAACAATCCCATTTGGTTGCCCATTTGCATGTCTAGAGGAGCCCCGTGAAAGAAAAGGCTATTCCCAGAGCCAGTTCCTGGTGTACAAGCGAACGAGTTCAAGAAGGCTTCAAGTGAAAGCAAATCTTGAGTGGGGAACGTCTCCAACGGGCAAGCGTGGTCCGTCATGGCAGGTGAAGTGGGCAAGGCAGCAACAGGGGCATGGGTAGGATCGAAGATGGATGGCGGGGACAGGTACGGAGGGCTCATCATTCGACCAACTTCATCCAGGAACTTGAAAATGTCTTCTGTTTCCTCTGCGATGCTTTGTGATCTTTTTCTCTTGTTGACAGCCGAAATGAGGCCTGAAACTGCTGCGACTGTCGTTGGATGCTTCTGCTGCGTCTGGGCAGGGCTAGTGCCTGAAACCAAAAGGTGCGGAGGCGGGGAAGCGAAGGAGGGTTCTGCCATGTTTTCTGTCAGCTTTATGCACGGACAAACAGTCTTGAGACACCTGTCTCGGAAGTGGGTGACCCAGGTGAAGCACCCCCACTGGCGGAACCTGCGACAAGCCTTCTGCGGACCGTGCGGACCGACGATGCAGCGGTGTTCTCGCTTTGTGCGGCTGCTGGGAAGGCGTCGTGGACCTTGTCGTGTTTCTTGAGGTCCTGTTTCGTGCGGGTCGGTGTGTGTTGGAAAGGGAGGAGACGGTCTTCACCTGAGGCCGCTTGAATGCCCTGGCGCAGACCGGACACACGTGTGGCCGCATGGGAATGTGCATTCTGAGGTGGCTCGTGAGGTGGTCGCGCTTCGCGTACGTCTGGCCGCACCCGCGCCAACCGCAGGTCAAACACAGGTTGCGGCTGCTCTTGCGGCCCACGTGCGCGCCGCACACGTGCGCGTAGACGGCCTCCGCGTCGCTGTGCCGCTCGCTGCAGCCGCCCCACTCGCACTGCATTTCGTTGTTTGACAGACGGATTTCTTGGCGGACGAGTGAAACACCCTCAACCCGGTCTCAAATCGGTTCGCTTTGAACATGCGCTGCTGTTTCTTGGCATCCCCAGTTTTTTCTGTGCGCTCCACTTCCCAGTCTGTGCACCCCCCCCCCTCCTCGCGGCTCTGACCTCTGCACATCCTGCCCGCTCCCCTGCAAACAAGCGACAATCCCGCGTCCCCATCGACAAGTCAGCCACTAAGCACCCACCCCCTGAAAATTAAAACTTTCGCTGCCAAGAAGTATCTGCCAAGAAACCATTGGATTGGCTGCGTTCAAGAGAGGACCATCGACTCTTTTCAAACCATGGTTCAGTTATGGAGGAGCGGGACGAGGAGCATTCATTTAACCGTACATCTTGCTTGTGGCCACCACGATACATCCAACTTACCTATCTTCATCAGTCTCGTCCCATGAATCATCAGAGCCTACGTTGACTTCTTGTCCCCTCACAGACTGCGCTGTTTGGTAATTGAAGTCGCAACGCTTACTTCAACGATCCGTCAAGCTTCGAACCTTTTACTGAGACCAACTCGCAATGACGCCGCGCCTACCCATGGCGGTATCCTGTGTTGGGTAAGTGTTGACTTTAGGACAAAGGTCACAATCCCGGTATGACTGTCGTAATCTGGATTTGAATATTCTTTCTTGAGGATTTGGTTCTGCTTGGATCTCTTCCTCAAAACTAAATACCCGAGTGCAACGGACAATAGGATCCCGAAGAATAATTACTTTCAAAAAACGATACGCAAATTTCTCTCTACAAACATGAAATGAAATATATCAATCTTTTTCGAGTCTCATCGGCATCTTTCTTTCAGTCCTCCATGACTTCTTCCGTACTTGCGGTCCATTGTCGCCTTAATTTAGCAGTCAATGCAGTCCGGTTATTTTTGAAGCGTTTGAATGTAATCTTGATCAGAGCAACGTAACACTATCTTCAAAAAATTAATTTCTTGCTGCCATTTTCAGCCTACGCTAAAGTAGTGGTCGCGTGGAAAACATTGCACTGCCAGACTTCAGATATCAATGTGGTTGTGAAAGCGAGTGGGTTGGATTCGGGATACATGGATAGGCCGCTAGTCATGACACCAATTTCTCGATTTTTTTTTCGCTGCATCCCCTCCCAACCGTCTTCAAGCTGTCCTGATTGTAGTATTACATTCTCTCGATAGCTTGTAAAAATATTAAAAAGGAACCAACTGCCCAACCACCAAATTACATCGAAAAGATGATCAAACGCAGGACCACCAGGGCAATCATTAGATAGCATGTTGTCCATTGATGTTCGTATCTGTTTTGACGAGTTTGTGTAAGTACACTGCATTCTCAAAGTCAAACCATTTGAAGCTCCCATTCTCCAATGGTATGCGGTTACCTTCCCTCCTTTTCCTCTGGGCGCATCGTATCCATGACATGTCCTTTCTGTAAAAGCCCGTTTTCGACCTCACATTGATTCCCTCCGTTCATCCTACCCATTCTGCTGGAAGGCAGAAGCCGGACCTCACGCCCGCTCGCCTTCCACGAACGCGCTCGCTCACCCGCTCTCCCTTCATAATAAACTCCCCTAGCTCATCTCGTTACACATCCTCAGCCCATCATCTGGGCAACTTTGAACCTATCAACGCATTTATCTTCCGCTTCAATTTCCTTAGCCCGTGTTCCTCGTATATATGTCCCAACCCACCCTGTCTATCACGTCACCAGGCCTCACCTAAAGGGCTCACTCGTACACCTCCCAGCCACTGCTTTTGTGCTTTCTCAAGAGCTCTCGGCTGATAACCAAACATGTTCAAGAACCTCACCGGCATTTGCATCGATAAAGTCTTGCAACCGCTTCATGCCCATATCCAGTTTCCCTTGACGTCCAAGTCCGTCAAGCTGGTCATCGAGCTCCTGATGCATGACACGCGCGACTTCCTTGAGCGTGGTGACAGTGGCGCTCACACCGTCAAGCTGGGCTAAGTAGGCGGCCGGGCGGGAGCAGTGGGAGAAGAGTTGGTCACGGTCTGATTTCTTAAGCGGATGTGCCGATGATGCTGAAGAGGGTACCTGTAGATTGGAAGGGAATGATGGCGAAGTGGGCAGTGAGTTTGCCATCGCGGAGGGTGAAACATACCGGCTGCCCTGCGCGGTAGCAGCCCTCTCGTGGTTCCCCCAGCGGGGCGGGGCCCTTGTATTGTTGTAGCGGGGCCCGTCCACCGTGGACTGTGCAAGGTCGTCGCGGATCTCAGCCACCCTCCGCTGAACCGTGGCCACAAACTCCCTCAAACTCGGTCACCGAAAGCACAAACTTGGCTGGATTCACCTCGCCCATCTTCACCGCGTCACTCACATCCTCCGCGTCCTCCGAGAGCGTCTGCTCCGCCTCGGAAAGCCGCCTCTGAGCCTGGACCTTCCTTATCCCCCCTCGCAACTAGCCGCTCGAGGTTCATGTGCATCCAAGACGCCTCTATCTGGGCCGCCTCAATCTCCTCCTTCACGCTGTAGTACGGGTCCTCAGGCATGCTTGTTCCACAATGAGATTTGCGGCGTCTTCCGCTGCGAAAGAGAAGTCTTATTTTATTGAGAGATTACAGCCGACACATTGATGAGAGTGAGGATGGAGAAAGACGATGCACAGAAGGAGAGAAAGGGATGGTTTGAACAGCAGCATTATCTACAGTGACTTTCCGAGGATGCGAACGCCGTCTCGAGACGGATAGAGTGGCAGCATTGTCATTGTGGCGCGACTGCGGCGGCCGTGTCTGCGCCGTTCGAGCGACTGCGTTGAGTGGCCGAACACAATCGGCGCAGAGGATTCCTTCTTCACGTCGGACTCGGCGTCCGAGCTTGTTGCATTCGAGTGGTCCGTTGTTGCTGAGCAACGCGTGGTTGCGGTGGACGGCGATCGGAGGACAGAGGCAGGGCTGTCCGTCTCAAACTCAGTCACAGCCGACTGAACGGAGCCTCGACGCGAGGCAAGCGAGTACAGCATTTCAATGAACGATGACATCTTTCAGAGGTAGGTTCGGTGCAGTGCAAATGCCACCGACTAGTTGTGTGTGTCTTTTCTCGAGTGGGGGGCTGACAAGGGCCAAGTGAACACACACAACGGTGATGACAGGCCAAAATTCGATTGGATTCGAACCATTCCTCCCCCAGCCGCCAAAATAAAATTAATTGGGGGAACAGAATCACGGAATCGGGCAAAATAATGAAAGGAATCACCAAGCTTCGGTCAGATTCAATGTATCCTTCCGAGGCTGGCCCGCTGGGCGGTCTACGACGCATTCTCTGAATGAAACTCTGCTCGCGGAAGGAACTACTATTTTTTATACTACGGGAAAGTATGCGCTGCCACTGTGAACAAGTGATCGATACAATCAAGGACAACGAGATTTTCAGCAATTCTGAGTCCGATCGTCCGAATGGACTCGACGTGTAGCTACGAAGAAGCAGCGAATCATAAGCAAAGAGAGTTCCACATTTTGAGTACTCGAGTAGGCCGACTGCGTTCATCCGTCAACCCGGAGGGCGTGATTTTTTGAATCGGCACCGAGAGCACAGTAGCCTATTTGATTCAAGCTTAAATCTAAATCTAAGTTGTATTCTTCCATCTCACATTTTACGCAGTTCTTGAATTGTATTGGGTAACAAATGGAAAGAATAGAAGAGTTCTTCTCAAATTGGGTGAAAAGGCCAGAATCAGGATAGGTGTGACGAGTGTGTCCAGCCCGACAAAGACAGATGCAATGCTATCATATGGGTTGTTCCAGTTTGGTGTGGCCTTGCAGATTTCAAAGGCGATCGTTGGTGCGTAGCATAGAATAATGGTGAAGGATAGAAGAATGCATTTGAGCAGCACCTATTTCCATAACACAAAGGATGAGGCAATGCATCGTTCAAAAAAGTCGGATATTGAATTCACACCTGTCGCTCCATCTTTTGCCTCACCAGCTCAACTTCGTTGGGATCAACGCCACCAACTAGATCCTCCGCGGATCCTCGCTGGGCTAAGTTCTCTTGTCTTGTCTTCAAAAAGAACTTGATGAACCCGGGACGGTCATCAAACGCACGTGAAGCGACGGTGTATATCTTGTAATAGCACCAACACGTAAAGATGGCCGTTGAAAGCCAAGCCGCCGACATAATTGAGAGCCATATAATCTTTTGCGGCTGACTTGTAGGAGAAATGTAGTTGACGGTACCCTATCGGACAAGAGGGAAGGTTTTTAATCAACGGGCTTGAAGGTGCGTGCCCATGAGCCACGGCTGACACTAACCGTGGTGACAAACAGCCCCACATTGATCAGCAATAAGGCCACGTAGATGGAATACAGAGCAATGTACGCCCTCGTAGTGGTCATGGAGACCACAGCACCATAGCGTTCCATCGCCAAGTTCACATTGAGAGCAAACAACAGCAGAAGGATACTTGTGCCAAACGCCGCCTCGAATGTGGTCTTCGGCAGGTTGTATATTTTGCGGTGGATCAAGTTGTAGCAGCGCTCGATGCACCAAACGAAGCAACAGACGACCAGAGCAGTCGTAATCTTGTTCACTGTCGCCGTGATTGCGGTTTGGAAGCGGATCGCAGTTGCAACGACGATGCTAGTGTTGAGCAGCAACCCAATGCAGAAAACGATGATGCGAGTCCACCAAATCCAGGGGATGCTGTCGTCCGCCATGTGTCGTGCTTCCGGGTTGCACTCAATCCAACAACAAAAAACAAAACACGTGCTCTCGCTTTTGGCGCATGTCGCGGAGACAAAAAGTGTCGACCAGACTTCGGCCTTAATTCGTTGATGTGCAAAATCTTGTGTAAATCCCAATTTCGGTGCCCGACTCGTTTGAGCAAATCTCATCCTCCCCTTACAACAAAATAACTGGCAGTGCTACCGTAGAACGGAAACGCCACGAAAAGAAAAAAGTGCTGGATCGAACCGCACTCCCGGACGCTACGGAAAGTTATTTCATCAAAATCAACACCGACTTAATCTCTCTCATTTTCCTTTTTGGTGTTTCCCTAAGGCCACCCATCCAAATGCCTATGCAGTGTCGATTCAAATCCATATTAAGTGTGCCGTTATAGCAAGCTTCGATCTCGGCTGTGAGTTTTTCATCCCCTTCCTGACTCCCACGTAAAATTCCTAAACTTCATAGTTGATATTGCCTACGTGACGTGCTCATTTTCATTCAACTGGTTTCAGCTCACAGGACGGAATGTATCCATTGAAATGGAGAGAGCCTGCAACAAAGTCATATTTAAATGGTGAAAATGGTGATCCCAAATGATAGGATCGCGACCTGCATATATCCGTGCTTGTTTCTGCCAACCAGCTTCTGCTTTGCGCAGTGAGTCCTTCCCTCGCCATAGGGCAGTATTTCCCGTTCCTGTTGTTGTTTTCTTCATTGCGATGCGTGTTGCACTTTTTAAGGGACAATTTTTGATGTCTTGAGTCTCACATTCCAATATTGTGCCTTTGTTTGCTTCCGAACGCGTATCAATCGACAACAACCAACACATCGTTACAAATTTTGGTTTGCCAACCGTTGAAAGTCATATGTGGAAGTGGCAGTGGTGGTCCTATGAGTGCCTTGCTAATCTTAAGAAATGCCCATCATTATTTATGTTGAACCTCCTGGAGGCGGAGCAAGTACCAACAAGCTCACCTGATATTATACTCGTGACGTCACTCTTTTCACTTTTTGAATAATACAGGGGGAAATTTTCTGTCAAACATCGGTGGTGCGCAATAAGTTGCGAACTTTTGTGAGAAACGCACAGTCAGCTTAAGATGGCTGATAGTTTGTGGCCGTCGAATTTATTTCGACACCATTGAACTCGGTAGCATCGCTTCCTGGTTCTATTACCAGCACATACAACTCCCACTTTGCCCTAACTTTTTCCTAACTCCCCAAAACTTATCAAGGACGGACGCGAGCCCAAGTACCGAAACAACTCATCCGCGTCATTACAATGCCGAAAAAAATAGCTTCTGCCTTAACGACTCCTGGCTCCCAGCAGGGAGATCTTGTGAATACACAGCAGCGCCACTGTCTTCACGTTCTTTAGCGCTGACTCTGGTGCACTGCTTTCTTGTGTGTGGACGCGATGACGTTTCTGTTGCAATCCTTTTCTAGCCGCAAACTTCTTCACAGGGGTCAGGTGTCACTCCCGTCGTTTGAATCTCTTGTTTGCTTAATTCTAAAATAATTCTTATTGTTCCTGACAAGCGCATTGGATTTGGATTTGTGGTGTCGTTCAAACCTCAGCATACTTTTATCCAAATAATAATCATACTTTATTGAGTTTCATAGGTCCGAGTAATAATTTCAGCGATATTATACTATACCTCCAGCGCCAATAAGCTCAGGTTTGTCACCGCCCCAAACTCGAACTTTTCCCTGAAATGCTCGCACTGCCTGTTGCCGTTTTCAAATTCCGCATCTTGTCTACTTCGTTGATATCAGTTGCCTCGTCTTCCCTATCCTCTAGCTCTTGAAAGATACTGTTGATCATCTGCGCCTGCTTCGCCATCAAAGCATGGTCTACATTCGACACAGCCGTACTCTCCCCCGTCGCCTCTGACGCCCCAACCACGCGACTACTACTCCGCTCCGGAAACGGTACACGCTGAATTGGCCCGCTCTTCACATTCACAACGGCATTACGGCCCGTCCCTTCAATGTGGACCTTGGCCAGCTCGTCCACGAGATGCGCGGCACTGGGATTCACTTGGGCTTGCTTCGCCGTCTCAATAAGCTCCGCGTACCTGTGACTCGTGGCGTCGCTCATCTCGCGACGACGCCGGTGCTTGACGTCCTCATGCTCCTCCTCTTCCATTTCCACTTCCGATTCAGCCGGCTCCTGATCTTCCAAGCTACTACGTACGGGTCCATTCGCACCAAACTGAGTCACAGGCGCTTTGGGCGGCGGACTGAAGGTATCCCCATTGTCACCGTTAGTCTCGCCCACCTCCGCCTCAGCTGTGATGCTAATACCAACATACGCGCTTCCACGCCGACTGCTGATGCTGAAACGGTTGCTGTGGCGGGAGAGGACACTGTTATGGCGGCTCACGAGGCTGTTGTGTTTACTGTCCACGACACTGTCCCTTGCCCCCGCGCCACCCATAACGAGGCTTGTACGCTGGCTATTGCTAAGACCGAGGCTTGCTATGCTGGCGCGGTTCGTTTCGCTGAGAAGGAGACTGCCACGGGGTTCAGTGCCGGCGAATGAGGCGCGGTTGGAGGCGTCGTTGCTTAGGAGGGACGTGCGGTGTGTTTCGCTAAGAAGGCTATATGTGCTATCATGGCGTGGAGCTGCGGTGAAGCTGCTGTGGCGGGATGTCGCTTTCGGGGGCACGGCTGGGTTGGAGGGGCGATGAACACGAGAGTTAGTCGACACGTCCTCGTCTGACGGGGACTGAACGAAGTGTGACGTATCGACTTCTTCTGCAGTTGCGCGAGGTTGCGGGATGGCTGAAAGTGGGATCACTTGAATAGATCCGTTGGGAGGAATAAGAAAGGGGGTGACAATGTCTGCGAGTCCAGCGGCGATAACTTTGTTCAGGAAGTTCTCAAGCCCAATCTGGAACGATGACATGGATGCATGCATTGCCTTTGGGTCCCTGACTGCGTTGGGGGACAAGATGGGACGCGGTGGCAAGACAGGTACATTCCCAGCATATTTCTCGATGAGGGCTGAATAGAAGCGGAGAAAGTCCTGGTATGTCTTTGAGCATACGGAGGTAGCTGGCGAACCGTCTGTCATCTGGACGAGACAGGATACAATGAAAGAGAGCTCGTTTGCTGGTGACCTGTGGTGTCCCTCCAATGTAACTCGCGTGACACAAAATAGGGGAACATTGCTTGGATTCGAGACCACAGCTGAAGATGGTGGTGAGGGAAACTCGCCAGTGGCAATTGCATGTGATGAACTGTTAGTTGTTGGAACCACGTTGACGGGCGTCGGTGGCGGCACTTTCGTGGAGTCGCTCGAGTACAAATCGACAACGGCGAAGAATCTGGCTGGAACTAGACCGCAAACGGCACTGCGGCCAAAGGGGACAGCGTACTGGTTACTGATGTGTGGCAACGTTAGAGTCGAGTGTCGCACGAATCCAGCCACCCCTGGGCACCCCCCTCCCCCCGCCTACCCCCTCAGCGTACATGTATTGTTGCACGCACCTCACAAAGTACGCCTCTTGCAGCGGGTACTGTGCAAACACGTAGAAGGCCTGATCCACCCTGAAGCCGATGAAGCCTTGCGAAATCAGTCCCGGCGCATCCCGTTCAGGACGGAAGCCCTCGATCGCCTTGATCTTGAAGATGCGTTCGCAGCTCACTCCAGCGCCTTGCTGAGCTCCGAGCATGTCTCGAAAGTCGCCAAAAAAAAATTAATCCCGCTTTACATTCACCAGCAAAAAACTTGCATTGAGTGAAGATTGTGACCGTCCACGGTAAGAAATTGAAGTAAGATGAATCCGTGGTTTGTTTCATCTCTTTCGTCTGTTTAATCGCACTCCTTTCACTGATAGATCCTTTAGTTGGAGTCCAAGGCAGACTGAGAGACATTCCGTAACCACGGAATGAAGCTCGGGAGCAAGGCGTGAGCCATTGATGGTACCGTTCACCCATCTTCGCCTAGACAGCTTCACCCTTCTTGAACAAGGGTTCAACAGAACTCATCCAATCAAGCAACACTCGAGTTCTGCGCCGCCACCATCTTGGCCTACTTCGCAATCAAATAACTTTGAGGTGCAAAAGCCCTTCCATAACTGAATCTGCAAGAAATTTAGCCATACATGCAAATGCCCCATCCCAAATTCCCTCTACTACTAACCCTAAGTATGTCAACAAACCACTGCCTAAATTAATCCCTCACATTAACCAGCCGCGATCACGCTCCGCCCACCTCCTCTATTCACAGCGCATCCTCCCTGCCCCCATAAGGCCCAAAAAAAAAAGTGTCTACCCGCCGAACTCCGAGCTATCCGCGACTCTCTCCGCGCGTACCTTGAAAAAATATCTTCTACCTGCAAAACAATGAATTCGTTCTTCGTCCAATTGGGCTCGCGAAGTTCTAAAAAAGGTTTCAGGACGAAAGAGGCACACAGAACTCCGTCTGGCGATTGAAATAAAAAATCATTTCTGTCTTGATGATTCTGTTGAATATAAAGTGAAAGGGAACCAAGAAAGAGGTGATGATACTACTTTCGCATCAACATTCCGCTTCCAACACCTGCACCTTTCGCATATGACTCGGCCACAATGGGTGCGACGATACCGTCTTCCTTCGCTCCCAAGCCGCTACCCTCCTTCCATCCAAGTTTCTTCAAGAGCTGGTTACCAATGTTATCCTCACTGATGCCAGCAGCTACTGGCTGTTCCGGCACACTTAAATTCCCAAATAGAGCCGGTAAGGTAAAAAAAAAAAAGGCCAGTGAGCATAACGGCGACGCAAAAAAATTCGTTCGGGGAAAAGTGAAGTTACACATACACTGGGAAAGCTCTGTCGAATCCAAATCCAGCCGCTGCGCCGTAACCGTGGCGGTCCTTGATCTTTGGCGCAGGTGCGTGGTGACGCGGTGATTCCGTATGCACCTTAGACGGTTGTCCGTACATTCGGCGACGCTCTGCCGCACGGTTTCGGTAGGGACCGCTATGATGTTGCTGCTGTTGCATCTGTGCCATCAGTTGCGCGCGAAGATCGATTAGCTGAATTTCGCGCAGGGCTTGAATGTTGGTCTGATAAAAACCGCGTGTAAGCAACAACAATGTCAGCGTGACTTACGAACCTTGTGAAGACCAGACTTGACTTGATGTTTCGTGAGGTCCGCCTGGCTTTTGAATTGCCTTTCGCAAAGAAGACATGCCATAAGCGACAAATCACTCTTCTCACTGTTGATGTCGTCCACACTAGGAAGACGCTAGGGGAAGAGGGACTTTAGTGCAACCGACGAAAATTTTCTAGCATCTATTCGCACCTTCAGCAAAGCCTCGTCCGAGAGATCAATCGGTTCAGGAGGCCCTAGCTCTTGCCCATTTTTCTCCTCCATGTCCTCCTCCTCATTCAAAAAATCAACATCTACGATAGCTTCCTCGTTCGACAACAGTTCTTCAACGCGCTCAGGGTCGGTGTTCTCGACTTCCAGAGACTCCACACTATATGCAGAATCCCCTCGTTCCAGGAGTTTTTCACTGGGCGCCACATCACTACTGACAGTATCCGAAACTCCAGCAATTTCAACTCGTGTATCCTTCATCTCCTCCATAAATGCAACAAACTCTTCCTCGTCCTTCAGACCAGGCGGAGGTCCACACACGTCCTGCATAAATGCCGCGAAGGCATCCTCCTCCTCCATCCCCGGCGGCCTCTCTTGCACTTCTGCGGCGGCACCTGCCGTCAATTCCGCAGCATTCACCTCCTGCATGAACGCAGCCAACTCATCGTCAACCCCGACAGGCCCTGCTTTTTCCCTGCGTAACTCATCCTCATACCCTGAGACCCAATCCGGAAAGCAGTTTGCATACGCATCTGCATCGCGATAGCGCTCAAATCTGACCCGCCCTGCGTCATCCTTTTTCCACCCGCAACATCCCTCTCCCCGCTCGTAAACGTCCACAAAGGCCTCCGGGCGCGCAAAGGCGACCGTGACCGCACGACCGTCCACAACAAGGCCGCTGCCGCCGCGAAAGCCATCCGGGGCGATGGGCCCGAGAACGCGCGCGAGGAAGGCGGTGGCATGCGCTGTGTCGGGGAAGGTGAGGAAGGCAAAGCCAAAACTGATATGGGTTGCGCGGTCCTTGATTATGCGGACAGTTGATGGGGATATTTGGTGGACCGAGACGGCGGCATGGAGCTATAAGTGGAGGTGGAGAGTGTTTGAGTGATGGGTGGCGTGGATGGGAAGAAGAGGCGACTTCGTTTTGTACAGTTTCATCCGAAGTGAGCGTATCAAGGCCGAGAACGATAAGGATGTTTGAGGGGATTGCCGATACGTCTTGACGGCCATCGTTGACCTCTAGTGAAGCTTGGGCCGAAGTAGCGTCTTTTATGGAGATCCGTACGTTAGCGAGTCGTTTGGTTGCGTTAGAATGAAGAAGAGCTCATGGCGAAGTCATGAAAACAGCCGCCAAAAGGAGATGAAGCTCGAAGCTGAACGGTCTGAAACTACCTTCTCTTGAATAGCTGCACTGAAAGCAGTTGTCTCGGCGAATGAAGTTTGAAATTCCGCACTATAAAACACAGACTGTCAGGATGCGCGCGAGGACAGGTGAAATACTAAACGTACATTTGTGCAGATCCATTCGTTTTCCGAAGCCGGAGCTGCCTTGCTGTACTCAAGCCTCACGCTCAGCTGGCTAATTTTGACGAAGGGGGCATGCTTGTCCATGAACTGGATTGCATGCTGCGTCGAAATGAACTTGACGAAGGCAAAGCCCTTTGCGAGACCTTGAAGGTGCAGTGTTCACGGGATGGGATCTTCAAAACAGAGACTTGTCCTCACCGGTGGCTTTGTCGAGCACCACGCGCACCTGGTCGAGGGCAGCGCCGAGAGCCTCGAGATCTGCCGTAAGCTGGATGAAGGCGGTGACACCGGGGAGAGTAAGTAACTATGTAAAGCGTGTCTTGGACACTCACGCTCTTCTCCGTAGTCTCGCTCGCCAGTCCTTGCACGACGATATGCTGCTGCGGCTTAACAGGCGCACGGTCTCTCTCGCGGTGCTCGCGGTGCCGGTCTCGGTCCTCCCTCGGTGCGACTGGGTACGGATGATGCCGGTCCCTCTCCCTTTCTCTCTCCCTGTCTCGGTGTCCGTCTCGATGTCCATGATCCCGATGCTGGTCACGTCGGCTCGGCTCTCGCTCCCGGTCGCTTCGGATGCCACGGTCGTATCGATCGGCGTACATCTACACAATCCTCAGAAAAAATTAATGAATTCAGCACATGCCTCATCCCAGATTCTAAATACATTGTTGTGGAGACTTCGAATTCATCGAACAAAGTGTTTTCCATACCCACATTACTGCGTCTTGTTTTGTGGAAATCGCGGTCTTAATCTGGGGCATTCTTTTGTTGGTAGAGGAGTCATGCACCAAGGCAGTCATGACACCAAAATAGACACTTCTCTTTTTCATTAAATGGAACGTTTCGGAGCAGTCAATCCCATTAGGGCAAATTCTTCATTATTGGATTCCGGGGTTAACTGCTGTTTCACAGTTCGGTCTCATTCATCAAAGCCTCAAAACCTCCCACAACGCAACTTGTCAGCGAGACCCATCCTCTCCAAACTCGCTCAACTCGTCGGAGAGGGTCTTATTGTTGGCTGAAGCAATAGAAACGCGCCTTAGGCTTCACTTCCGGATACACGGCCGCTTCGAGCTGAGGTTGTTCGCCATGTACCCCGTTTGTTATATGCAATAGGTTGAAGATTCGAAGCAAGAGCTTCGTGACACTAGTTCCCTCCGGACCGTACATAAGCTCGGTATAAACTGTCACGAAAATTATCTCACGATAACGCTTGCCCAGCTTACTGAGAAGACAAAGTTGGCAAGCTTTCTCTGCCCAAATCGCCCCAAACAATATCTTCTTGTCATTGATCTGTGTTAAAGCCACCAAATAAGTTCGAGGACAGGGAACCAAGGGAACCATCAGGGAACCTAATTACCCCGAATATAACACAACCTGTCCCCGTTTCGGTGGGTATCATATGAAAACCAATGAGCTCCGAAACTCCATCACAAGGGTATACAGACGAGACGGTTCAAGCTGCGCGAAGCAACCTCCATCACCGTGTCCAACAAGCCATCGACCAAAGCAAAGCGAAAGCCGAGACGGTCCACCGCAGCACAGAAGCCGAGGTTGATAGAATGAGGGAGGAGGCGAAATCCGCCAATCAGGCGAAGATGCAAGAAACGGCCATGACAAATGCACGCATGGCCGAAAAAGTTGCAACCCTCGGCATTGCTCTGCACACCCGGTTGGAGGCCAGAAGAGCAGCCACAATGGAGCGTACTAGGCAGATGGAGGAAGAAGCGTTGAAAGAACAGCGCAGAGTCAAGAATGCGCTACGTGGAAGCGTGGTATTTCAGGACGTGGCGGAGGCCAAACGCGATATGCAAAGTCGGATCGAGCAGCTCAAGCAAGTAGTTTCAAAGGGAAATGCGGACGTGAAAGGAGCGGCTCAGAGAGTTGTGATGGAGGCGCGTACGGCGCGTCAGGTAGCGAGTGAGGCGGCGGAGATGCAACGGAAAGAAGCGAGGAGGCTTCGGACGGAATTCGACACTCTGCACAGCACGAGATAACTAGCTGCAGTTAGTTAATTCAAAAAATGTGGTTGAACTAAGTCAAAATGAAAGATGAAATGACGAAACTCTGCCTTTGAGAAAGAGACAGTGAACCGAGAGAAAGCGGTTTAGTCTGACATCCATGGCTAGCAGGCGAAGTTCCAGAATGTGACTCTTGACGGACGAAGAAAAAACTGTCTACCCTGACAACATGATAGACGTGACCACTTATGGCGGGGTCGACATTCGATGGCGGCATGTCCTCCCACCCAGCACCTTCGTTCACCTCTGCGCGCACAAAGAGAAGACAACCTCGTCGCGGCCCTCATCCGTGGAACGCGCGCAAGCCCCCTACAAGCCCCCCTCGGCGTCAGATCGCAAATGCATGATGTCGTCAACATTGAAGCGAATTTAAATGCGCAAGTGGATGAGTTGGGGATACATTGTGGGAGTTGTCAGATTGGCACACGTCCTGCCGATAGTGTGAGAATATACTTAAATTTTGTGCGTTTTAATTAATGTTGTTTTGTATTTTACTGACTTTATAATTTATCCAGTGAGTAACTCTTTCAATCAACAACAGTCGCGCACTTGAGAAGCCCAAATCCACCAAATTTGTGTCTCACAAGAAGGGATATATAACCTGATTTCTCACATCCGGCAGCAAAATTTTAGCATTTCTCCTTCCAAACTGCTTCAAATTGAACGTAGCATATTTAGGCAAGGACAGTGTGCGTTTAAAATCAGGCTGGAACACAATCAAGGACAGCAAGATGACTCTTCAAGTAAATTCCTGAACCTATTTGGCAGTTAAGTCGCAAGTGGTCAGATCCCTTGCGTGATATTGGTCACATTAGAGTGCTGGATGGGCTTCTTTATCAACGCCAGCGTACCGGAATGCGAAGTTCGCAAACATAACCCGTGGAATCATGTTTATTCCCAGCGACTTACAGAGTCTGCTGACGAATTTCAATTTTCAGCCCTGCGATTATTTCCTGCCGCTTCGCCTCCTTCCTCTGCTTTTCGAAAAACAGCGCCACCTTCATGGAAAATAAGATGAAGAAAATGGCATCAATGAAAACGACCATGATTGCAAAGGTAAGCTGTCCCATCTCAATGGATGTGGTTCCAAACAAGCTAGTGACATACAGTGCGTAAGACCCGAATGCGCACATCGTGACTGCAATTCCGTATCTCGATATGATCAAGAAACGATTATCAACCTGCTCGCCTGCTTCCCTTACAGTTCTTCGCAAATAACTGGTGAACGTGACCAAAATGACTGTATCGATGGTCAAGAAAAGCACACCGGGTAGACACTGGATGATGGATTGAAATATCTGAAACGAGGGAGACATGGGCTCGTCGTAGTAAGTGAACCACCTTTGCGCCGCTGACGTGGCCACTGTAACAACAACAACAATGACCGACGAGTGAATCATGATTCGAAAGGCCGAATGTATTTTGGGGAACACTTCTCTCATAACTGCAGATCCCCTCGTCCAACTGCACTGTATATAAAAGGAGATGGTCGCGTATATGGAAGCCTCCTGACCAACAGGTTGCAAAATAGCATCAATAATAGTTTCATTGGGTTCAGTCTCCGAAAGGTAGCTTTCAATCATGAAAACATGAATACAGAGAGCCGACAGGCCCATGAAGCTCAACAAGATGTTGAAAGGGGTTCCCATGGATTTCCAGGTGAGGGGCCGACGCGTCTCGTAGATGATGAATCCAGCAAGTAGCGGTAGCGACACAGCATAGACAGCACATGCACTTATCTCAATATTGGTGTATATTGATGAATGATCTGCAGTTCTTTCCATTGTCGAAAAGTTTTCAAGAGAAGATTCACGAAAAAACACTGACAGGGCAGGAATGACAAGAAACGGCCATAATTCAAAGTAAAAGATATTCAATTATTTTATTTATCAAGTGCCTGAACGACGGCATCCCCCAAAACAAACCGAAATAGGCTTGCAGATTCCGATCGTGCCACGCCACGCCTCACAGCAGTAACAACATGCGCTTCTATACCTCCCGCCTCATCGCTCTTCTCCAAAATCTTGACAGCATCCCGCCACACTGCACCACCCATCCATGAAGCCCCGACAAGGGCCTCCAAAATATCATCCGCGTCCAGCGTGGCATTGTAAAGAAGCCGCTCCCAAATCGTCTCCCCTTGCTCAGCAGTGTTGAACCGGCCCCAGCGAACGATGTCCCACGCAAATTCAATGGCTCCCTGTTCCCGTGAATTCTTGACCACAGCCGAAACGCGATTAAACCAATCGGCTTCTGAAAAGAGGCCCTGCCCACCCAGAACTACCAACTGTCCGCTATCCACTCCCAGAAGTCGTTTCCAATGAAATGCATGTTTCGATGCCGCAAGAGGGTAGAGCCTTTCGGACTCCAAGTCTCCAGGAAGGGGCAATGTCGCGTTCAATAGATCGGTAACTGCAGCGAGATCGTCTCCAGCGCGAACGGCAGCTTCGTACATGACCTGACGGACAACTGCTTCGTCCTCGACAACCTGGAAACAGGGCGTTCTAACAGGCGGAAGTGGAGGTTTCGGGTCCAGTGCAATGGCTCGGGCCGCCTTAACCCATTTCTGAAACCAGTCAAGTGCAATATTAACTGTTTTCGTGTGTCCTAATGAGACTGCAAAAGGGAGTACAGTGGCCCTCAGCTGCTTCATTTCGAACGTGTTGTCCGTCACATTCACTTTGCATTCGGGCCACCATCCCGCGTATTCAGCTACGGGAAATACGAGTTGCTTAACAAACTGACGAAGCGGGATGTAGCCTTCGTGCATTTCCATGGTCCGCAAGAGCTTGTGGAGCCCAGGTATCGCGGCTCTCCACACAGAGGGATGCGTCTCTTGCGACAAATATTCCAGAACTGGGAAAGATTGGTTCGGCAGCACGTAGTTGGCAAGCGTCAACGCAATCAAGTCGGCTACAAGCCCGGCACGGTCAACGGGATCCAACGCCGTCGCGTTTCGTTTAAGATACAGCGCCATGAGCTTCATATCTCCAACAGTCGGTTTGAACAAATACAGACTCCTGCGCCCCTTATTGACCAGCATGAAACGCGTCCCTTCCTCCTTCCGCTCTTTTGTGACCCACCGATCCTCACCTCCCAGCTTAAGTCCGTCTTCAGGCACAGTCCCGTTCGTGTCAACATACTCATACTTAAAACTCAGATACCAACCTTTCCCATCCGACTTGTCGCCCTCACTCCTCCTCCTCATCTGCCCGCCTTCCGCCCTCCACCCCGTGAACCGCTCTTGCCGTACCTTACCATCCTTATCCACCCAGACAACAGGAATACCCGGCTTCTCAATCCATCCTTTGAATGCCGTACCCATCAGCCCGCTCGGATCCTCAAGGTCCACGGCTGCATAGAGCGCCTTGGCATCCACGGCCTTGTGCGCGTTCTTTTTGAGATACTGTCGCACAACACGGCACCACGGGGTGCAAATGAATTTGGGCGGGGTTTCTGACTCGTTGCGAAAGAGGGTGGGTGGGTTCGGTTCCGCCTCGTCGAGCCAGAAATCAAACATGCGTAAGATAGCGGCGCCTTTGGAGTAAGCTGAAGCCGACCTTCCTTTCAGCGCTCATCACACAAGAAACTAAAGTGAGAAACTCAACTGGTATCGTCAAACATCCTGAAAACGTCGCCATCCGAAACCACGTCCCCGACCTTCAGAGAGGTGCCCCGCGTCCATCCGCCCCCTGCCTCCCTCTCAAACACACTTAGATGTTCCAATTCGAAAAAGCGACCCCACACATCCCAACCGGGCCACGCGGCCTCCGTGCCAAAATACTGACCCCACTCCGCAAACGCCTCGTTCAAGAACAGGTCATTCCACCATGCCATCGTAACGAGGTCGCCGAGCCACTGGTGCGCAAGCTCATGCGCAACAAGGTTGCTAACATAAATTTGATGATCTGGGTCGCTTTTCGCTGTCCAGGCATCCAAAGTGTTGTTTCCGGGCTCCAAGTCTACCGTCTTAACCAAGAGCCCCGCGGCCTCAAAAATGACGAGTCCCCAGTTTTCCATTGCCTCTCCCGAAAAATCGGGCATGGGCCACAGGTCCACTTTGGACATCGGGAAGGGAATACCAAACATATCTTCATAGTGACGGATGCTGTCTGCGGCCACTCTGAGTGCGAACCTGAAACACACGTTAAACACTAAAACAACAGCAAGAAAACTTACCGCACATCGTCAGTCGACACGCCTTCGTAGACAAAGGCGCGAATCACAAGCCCACCCTTGTACATAGTCGCGGGAGCCCGGTCCACAAGTTCCGCCCCGTAATCCCGTATCCGGCGCACCATGCGATCCTCCGCGAGAAGCGACGCGTTTCCAGGCACCTTGGGGTCCAACTTCATCTCTAGTGCTTGGACAGCACCCACGCCCCATGCGACAAGGTAGTTGCTCATGGGCGCCTTGGTTTCCTCAAACTTCCAAGCATACCTTTTGTAAAATGGGTTCAAAAACAAACGCAAGTATGAAAGCCATAAAAAGGATATACCAAGGGTCAACCCAGGGCAGCCCCACGACTTCAACAACTTCCGTGTTGCTTACGACGGTATAGCCCTTGGGAGCCGCGATGGTGATGCTGAATGTCGCTTTGAGGGCTGGCTCGTCAAAGCAGGGGAATGCGCGACGTGCGCTGAGGGGCTCGAAATGCGTCGCCGCAATAAACTGCTGCTTGCCCTTTTTACCTGGCGCTCCCACGGGACTCTTAAAGAAGCCACGTTTAGTCCTATATCCGATATAGCCAGTGTAAGAGATGATGAGGGTTAATGTGGATGGCTTCTTTGATTCTTTGTTAGTGGCGGGTCGAATCGGATGAGGAAAGGAGATTATGACTTGGTCTGAAGCCGAATCGAATTGCAGACGGGTGGGTATAAGGGGCTTGGAAGGCCGCGGTGCAGAGAAATTAGGATTATCGATATCTGAGTAGATGCGGTTGTGTACCGAGGCAATGACGAAATGGCTTGATGTGACATGACGCGCTTCTGGGAAGTCTGGATCCACGCCAGCATCAGGATCAACAGCTGCGCCGTATAGTGATATATTTGAGGCTGAAAAATACAATTCTTTTGCATGCAGAGTAATGTTATTCGTGAGAATACTGGATGATGTCAACTCGATCTCAATCGCCACTTGTCCGGCAAATACTTCCTGCTTCGGGTCAACCGTGAGGGATAGACTGTACTTTGATGGGGAGAAGGCAGTAGGAAGGCGGTAATCTTTGATGGGGGTAGGAGCTGGCCGCTCTCTCGAAGTAGACGTGGGAGCTGGTGATCCGGTAGTGAAAGTGGGCCCTGGAGTACCTCCGGGGTCCCCCGGGACATCAGAACTGCCGGTAAAAGAGAGCATTGCCACAAGGAGAAGAATGCAGGCAACGAAAGTGAGAAATGACGGCACAGCACGGGCGACCCGCGATGCAGCGCGGGGAGCGAGACACTTTGAAAGCAGCGCGTAAGAGTAAGAATAGAGGTTAAACTCGGGTTGTTCGCGTAATTCTGTGGTCGGGATCGCATCTGCCCTTCGGGTGCCCGACGGAATGCACCAGGTCCAACTTGCCCCACTATTATTCCTCCAGGTACTCCAGTCGAACCAGCTCCGAGACGCTGGCTCTGGCGCCAATCCGCCAATCGATTCGTATCCGCGCACGTCCGAGCGTAGCCCAAACTGGTGCGGTGACGGCTGAAGTTGGCCGAGGACAGGCGAGTCTGCATTCGAGGAACCGCCCACGTTGGTAATCCGTGCGCCAGAGATTCCCCCGCGAGAGGCCGCGACACGTCGCTGGCTGCCAGCTGGGCGCGGGGAAGCTTGGTCCTCCATCAACTTAATGCAAGGTGGGGCACGCTTCGGAGATAAACAATTCTTCACCTCACAAAAGTCACCTCCTTCTCTGCCACGTCAACGAAAATGAACAGCAATCTACAGTAAGTACCTGCCCTGGAAAGTTTACGATAAGGTTCCCAGCTTGTTCGCATGCTCCACAGAAGGTCGTTTAGAGGCTCAGCAACTGCCTCCCAGAAGCAAAAAACCTCCAGTCGGCTGTAGGTGACGAAGTGGCGCTCCACAAGTCTCCAAATCTGAGCTATTAGTCAAGAATATATCACTAGCCCTAGTCAACTTACCCCTTCAGGCATCACTAATAAGTCGTCATGACGAGTAACATTAATGGCCTCATGAACAATGCGCGAGTCTGGCCCAGTCAAAAATACGAGTTCCCTTGATGGCTATGAGGAGAACTCTCAAAAATTCATCGCCAATAATTGAAACGGTGATTTCGATGGGTTGCGCGGAGTCGGTTTGCCCAGCTGTTCTTATGGAACAGCGCCATAAAGACGATCGGGTCTGATTGCTAAAAAATAAGTTCGTATTTTAATGTGCTGAGGCACACTGCGTTAGCAGGGACGTCATGGCGAGAGTATCTCCCTTATCTGCCACGGCGATTTAATTCTGCAGCTCAGACGGTGTCCCTACCTCATTCTGAGCAAATCTCACGAAATTGCATGAGAGTCGGCCGTACATAACTTGAATTTATGACACTTATGTTCACTTCATCAACGCGTCGTACAAACCGATGAATAAATTGGAAATGTTTTTCTTGACGTTCCCTTTATTTAGCTTTGACTGCAATCAAGGCCATATTGCGTGGACTTATGATAGGTTCAAAAAGCGGCACTAGCTGCACGAGTGATCCATCATCCTGCAACTGCTCTGTCAAAAACAAGAAGCGGTCGGCAAGCAACAGACTCTCAAAAATGTCGCCTGCAGGAGAAGGGACATATTTCAATCACATCGACATGAATGCAACAGCGGGTTTACGTACCCATCATGCTACGCAGCGTCCATACAATCGCAATTTCGAGTTCCCGGCCCTTGTATCGGTCGTCGTAACGTTGCAGAATCTCGTGGGCAAGTCCCTCCGCGTCCGCATCAATGTGCAGCCTCGACAAAGCCAACTTTGCATATGACGCGAATCCACTGCTGAATGCGTTGGGCTTCAATCGCCCGATGATAATATCGTGATCAGGGCTAGGTTTGCTGTTGTTGCGAGCTCGCTCCATCAACCCGTGCTGATGCAACACGAACTGGAGTAGAGCGCGATAATGGTGTTTCTTGAAGTTTTCAGCGCCGCCATCGTCGGGTTCTGTCCAACGACAAGTTGCTTGGCACGCGAGCGTGCGCGCGGAAAACCCCAAGTGAAATCGGGGGCTTTGAGACAACAGGTATGATGAGAGAGGGAATCCAACATTCTCATGCAGATGTGGTTCAGATGGCTTTTTCTCTGTCAGTTTGTTGTAGCAGCATCCTACAACGACAAGCGCCGTCGCTTCGCTCTCGAGAAAATGTTTCATGACGGCCGGCGTCAAATCGCCACAGGAATGCAAGCCGCAGAGAAGCCAATGTGAATCTTGACTACCAGAGACGTCGTCCAGCAAAGATGCGAAAGTTTCATTCTTATGAACGCGTCGGTTAACGTGAAGGAGCTTTCCTACGCCATCTGAAGCCCTTCGTTGCACGTAACTGTTGACTATATCTGTTCGTCGTTTGGCCCCACATGTCTGAATTTCGTCATCGTCAACGCCAATCACAGTTTTGCCGTACTGGAAGGCCAGTGAAATGTCGAGGTATCCTTGGCCCGCTCCAATATCCATTATACGCTCAATGCCCTGCTTTGAAGCAACAGCGTTGATTAACGATGCTAGATTTGCAACCTCGTGCTGTTTCTTGGGGCTCATGCCGTTTCCTGGGAAACGCCCTTTAGCTCGACGAAATGCGCAGAAGCCAGTTAAGACACTCAACTAATGACATTGGGGATTAGTTTCAAGTCGAGACTCTTTGCAAAGGAATCCGGGCTTCGGTTGAGCGGCAAAGTTCGAGTGATGTCAACGAAGCGCCGGAAGGATTCGGGCCACTCGGGCTTCACTATGTACAACATTCAGCATTTTAACTAACTTAAGAAAGCGTCCCAACTTGTGCCATGTGCCGCCAAGTGTAACAGGTCCTCTAGGGTGCAGGTTTCTTTGAGAATTCGCCATTCGGAAGGAAACACTGCTGAGTTCCAGTAATCATCAATGATGAAGTTGACAGCATGCTGGGTGTGAAGAAAGCTGAATTCGTGGACGGCGGATTTCAGAGCCTCGAGATATTGTGGGATCGATGTGAACGGAGCAGGGATTCGCATTGACGAAAAAAGAAATAGTGGATTCGGTATGGTTGTGAACTAACTCGGCGTCATATATATGATGCTGGAGATAAGCTTGCATCAGAAGTGTGAAATTGACCCATTCTCTGGGTTCAGCCCCTCAAGGAAAACAATTTTATGCAAATTCAAACCACTGTCACTTCCTTTGCCAGCGGAAAGAAATAAAGAAGGAGCGACTAGAATAAATCTCATCGCCACACCCATTAGTACACACGAGCAACAGGAGGAACACTCTTGCACTCGGTCTCATCCAGCGTCTCGCTAATCACAGGTCTGTAGTCTAGCTTGGTCACAAGAGTGTTGTCGTCGTGGAACGACAGTGTGTGTTTCATCCAGTTCACGTCATCTCGCTTCGTAAGGTCGTCACGCGCGTGGGCACCGCGGGACTCCTTGCGCGCGGCGGCACTATACATGGTTTGAACAGCGTTTGTCATTAGGTTCTGAAGCTCAAGGGTCTCAATCAGGTCCGAATTCCAAATCATGCTTCTGTCTGTAATCTTGATATCCTGTGCAAGCTTGGCAACCTCGTCCATCTTCTTGACTCCCTCCTGCAGCACAGTCTCCGTTCGGAACACAGCTGCATGCGTCTGCATCGCCTTCTGCATCTTCAGGCGGACATCTGCGGTCGTGTTGGCACCCGCCGCGTAACGAACCTTGTCTAAGTTGGCCAGCGTCGCCGCACCAGCGTCGGCAGGCAGAGGCCGGTGAGGAGTCCCCGGTTTGAGGTTATCCTTGATGTGCAGGGCGCAGGCACGGCCGAACACGACAATGTCGAGGAGAGAGTTGGCACCGAGACGGTTAGCTCCATGGACTGAGACACATGCGGCTTCACCCGCAGCGTAGAGACCAGGGACGACAGTGTCTTCGCCGTTCTTGTGATCGAGCACTTCACCAGTGTAGCGGGTCGGGATACCTCCCATATTGTAGTGAACGGTAGGGAGAACGGGAATAGGTTCCTTCGTCACATCCACACCTAGACAAATCGTGTCAACTTTCCTTCTTCGAAAGGCAAGAGCAGGGGGTACGAACCTGCAAAGATGGCAGCAGTCTCAGAGATACCAGGGAGACGCTCGTGTAGCACCTCCTTGGGCAGGTGGCTCAACTGCAGGTAAATGTGGTCCTTCTCTGGTCCCACACCACGACCCTCGTTGATCTCAATGGTCATGGACCGAGACACGACGTCACGTGAGGCCAAGTCCTTGGCCGTGGGCGCATAGCGCTCCATGAACCGCTCACCCTGGCTGTTAAGCAAGAAACCACCTTCACCACGCGTTCCTTCTGTGATGAGGCATCCAGCACCGTAGATACCGGTGGGGTGGAACTGCACAAACTCCAAATCCTGGAGCGGCAAACCAGCACGAGCCACCATGGCGTTACCGTCACCAGTGCATGTGTGCGCACTGGTGGCAGAGAAGTAGGCGCGTCCGTAACCGCCCGTGGCGAGGACGGTCTTGTGGGCACGGAAGCGGTGGATGCTACCGTCTTCCATGTTGAGGGCCATCACACCGCGGCACTCCCCGTTCTCCATTATCAGGTCGAGGGCAAAGTATTCAATGAAGAAGGTGGTGTTGTGGCGCAAGGACTGGCCGTAGAGGGTATGGAGGAGAGAGTGGCCGGTTCTGTCGGCAACGGCCGCGCAGCGGTACGCTTGACCACCCTTTCCGAACTTCAGCGATTGTCCTCCGAAGGCACGCTGGTAGATTTTGCCCTCCTCGGTACGGGAGAAGGGGACACCATAGTGCTCAAGCTCAATGACAGAGTGAGGAGCCTCACGACACATGTAGTGGATGGCGTCTTGGTCACCTGTTCACAAAACTTCAATGACCGCACCGTTCCTCGCATCGTAGAATGTGAACCCACCCAACCAGTCAGAACCCTTCACGGTATCGTACATGTGCCACCTCCAGTCATCCTCGGTCATATTTCCGAGGGCAGCATTGATACCTCCCTGGGCAGCAACAGTGTGGGAGCGCGTAGGGAAGAGCTTTGTGATGCAGGCGGTATTGAAGCCCTCCGACGCGAGTCCGAAGGCGGCGCGAAGACCGGCGCCACCGGCTCCAACCACGAGCGCGTCATAAGTGTGGTCCACGATTGGGTACGCAGCGTTACCCGGTCCCTGTTTCGGCGTGGCGGTTGCGCGATCAGTTTCGGTGTGAGATCCCATCCTCCAGCCGGCAACCCCATCCCAAGACAAAATCCTTTAAGAGATAATTGCTCCGTGGGTGCCAAATAGGTACCTGCGAGGTGCTGGCGCGGAGCTGCTGCGAACCCATAATTTGGTTGGCACGTGCACTGCTGTGGAAGGACGAGCGGACAGCCTGGTAAGCCGCCAATCAGCATAACATATCTATAGGACAGTCGCGATAGGAGAGACGTACCGAGAGGGCTTTGGGACGGGCGAAGGAAGGAAGGCGGAACATTGCTTTCTGTAAAACAAGATGGCGTCAGTTGAAAGCCTCGGAGACCCTAGACTGCCAAGGTTCCGAGCTAGGATACACCAGTGTGGGGGGTCTCTTGAATCCACGCGATGGGGGATGTGGTCAGAGTGTTCACCTTTGTTGGAGCAAAAAGGGCAAACCTTCTCCAACCATTTGGCTGATCCCCATGGGGACGCGATCGTCTCACCACAAAAATTCATGAACAAACCGAGTGAGACAAAAAAGCATCTTTATTCGGAAAATGTGGCGACACGGAAGAAGATCTACTCTCCGTCAGCCAAAAGTTGATGGTTGAATTTAGTTGGCATCAGCCCACCAGACCTTCTGACGAACAGTCTGGAACTCGCCCAAAGCGTTCTTGTCCACAACACCGAGTTCAGAGAGCATCGGCTGGAGGACTTGGAGGTACTGCTGGTACTGTTCCTTCTTGTGCACCTTGTGTTCAAGGGCTTCAAGAATTCGAACAGAAGTGGCGAAAGTGTCGAGGCGGCGAGAAGCCTTGATGGCCTCACCAATGAGCTCCACGGAAGGAGCCCAATCTTGGGCAAAAATCTAAAACAGGTGGTTATCAAACCCACATTTCCATTCATTCACATGGAATGGCGAACCTGGTTCAGGCCTCGCTCGAGCTCAAAGTCGTCGGCGCAAGTTTGAAAATGGGTGGACCATTCGGTGACATATTGGTCGTAATCTTTCTTGTTGGAAGGGTCGAGGCCGGAAGAGTAGGCGCGTGCGGCAGAGGCAATCATGGGGGTGGCTATCGGAGAAATTCATGTAAGTAACCTTGCTTTCTTCATCTTCCTTCTTTTCTTAGATAGGAAGATTCGTTGCGTGTGACGCTCCGAGTGATGCACAATAACTCGATCGTCCTTCTCCCAATCCACCCCCCACGCTGAGCCCCATCCCATGCCAAAAACACGGGTAGGTTCCAAGTCACTTTGATGAGTTATCTTCAGGTGACTCTCATGCAACGTCCTTTGCGAGAGGCAATAACCCGACTTTAGCCCTTCGGATCATCCACACGTCTGTCAGCATCCACCTTGCCACCGTCCATCCCTACACCACCAATCTGAATAGGCTCCACATTGTTTCCTTAGCATAGCCGGCACAAATGCCAGATATTGACAAAATGGAGATGCCCTTGAGCCTGCCCCGATCCAGACCGCACGACTTCACCCTCCCAGCCCATCCATGAGAGTCCGAAGATGAGTCAAGCTGGCCTTACCTCTCTGGGCGAGGCCGATGGAAGCGATGGACCGACGGACAGCGAGGCCAAACATTTGTGCTGGAAAGACGAAAAGGGAAAAAGGGTTAACAAATAATGCATCATTTATAAATACAGCTAGCCTCATTGGACATCCAGAAGGGTAACCTATTCTCATTTCACATTCAGAAGGGTAACCACAGTAGCGCGCTGTTCCACGCATTAGAGGACCAGCTCCATTAAAACAGTTTGCGCGCTTCTGGAATTCCAAATGCGGATAAAGAAGTGTTGTAGTATGTCGCTTGGTATGATCTGAATTGAATGGAAAGAAACATGATGGATGGAGAAATTCGTGTCAGCATTGTCAGTGGAAGCAGCTTGTTCTTACCATGGTTCAAGACCAGTCATTACCCGTAAATAGAAAGACTAAGACGAGGCGCGAGCGAGAGGCGCGCACAAACAACAGGCAAGAGTGCCAAAATATTGTGTGAAATCCCACCACGAGGTTGCTCACAGTTCTCTGAAAGAAAAGAAGAAAAATATGTAGGGGCCTCGAGAGACTCTGTCTTCTTGTGCTTGCGAAGCGAAGCTGTGAGTGAGTGACCAGCGAATGGAATAATCAGGGTGATGAATGCGAGTCCGTTTTCTTTGCGCCAACACACCCAACCAACGCTAACCCACCATGGCCAACCGAAAACTGCAAAGTGCGTAGACTCGGCCATGCTTGAACTCGCAGCATGCGCGGCGCTCCTGCGTATCCATGGAACCTCTGCGCTAACATCGCATCCACTGCAAAACACAGCGGAAATCGACAAAGTGCTGAAGGAAGTGGCGAAGGGCGTCGCGGCGTTTGAGGAAGTTTACCAAAAGATTGGGCAGGCACCCGCGGCTCAGAAGGAGAAGCTGGAGGCGGATCTCAAGAAGGAAATCAAGAAGCTGCAGCGCTTCAGAGACCAGATAAAGACATGGATCGGGTCGTCCGAGGTGAAGGACAAGAAGCCCTTGACAGATAATAGGAGGCTCATCGAGATGGTTCGCGTCTTTGATTGCTCCAACACTCAGAACTTAACTAACATATATATATTATTATTTTTTCAGCAAATGGAGCGCTTCAAGGCATGCGAAAAGGAGTTAAAAACAAAAGCATTCTCAAAAGAGGGTCTGCTCGCCACGCAGAAGCTTGATCCGGCAGAGCGTGAGCGAATGGAGCTCGCAGACACCTTACGAGAAGTCATAGAGAGGCTCGAAACGCAGATTGATGCATTCGAATTTGAGGTGGAAAAGCTAAAGACGAGCATGGGAAAGAAAAAGGACGCAGCGAAATCGGAGAAGATTGCCAAGTTTGAGCACGGCCTCGAGCGACACAAACATCATATCAAGATGATTGAAATCGTATTGCGGCTGCTTGAAAATGCAGAGATTGAGGCAGAGCAGGTGAGGACTCCCCCTTGTTGTTCATCGTGAAGTGCATTTCCAGACTCCGACAGTATTTCCCTGACTATGCTTCTTTTTGATTTGGATTCTTGTACTGGAATCGTATCATGTATAGTTGGCTGAGCATCAATTGTTCGAAAGTTGTATGGGTGTGACCTCTTGATGCACCAATATCATCCCACCCGATTGGGAACTCTCAACAATCCATGGCTGATCTGGTACTTTCGCGAAACCATCAACCAACCAGGTCCGAACACTTATCGAAGATGTATCATATTATGTGGACAGCAATCAGGAAGACGATTTTGAGGAAGATGAGGGCATTTACGATGATCTTAATCTCGGAGACGCGGAGGAGGCCTTTGGAATCAACGCAGAAGATGATTCGCAGTCAAGCGAGGAAGGTGAGATCCAACCCTTTTCGCTCCTCATTATAATAACTAACTCCAATCCATGCCTTCAGATGCGATCACACTTTCGGCGAAAGTGGTGCGTCCTTGTTGGATGGGTTTCAATCGGGGGATTTAATCGCGTACTTGTTGACCAGGATTCCAAATCCGCAGATGACTTGAAAAAGATGGCTGTAAAGGAAGATACCCCGGTATTCCATATCGTTGAAACTGCCCCGTCGCTCATGGCTGACATATGGCCGCAGGCCCAATCACCTCAAAAAGCAGGAATCAAAGCGGTACCGGCAAAAGCTATAGCCAAGGAAGAAGGTGGGACGCATTGGTCCCCGTTCTCTACCTCAGGCGCCTTATGAACTTTTATCCTCAGCAAAAACACCCGTGAAGTCCAATGCAAAAGCCATTCCCGCACCCCCCGCACGCATGGGATCCTCAGATGTTCCCGCCATCGTCACACCCGTTATCCCACAAAGCACAGTCAAATACGCGGCAATGGCGGCCGCAGCAACCGCGAGCGCGTCTTTGAGTCCGTCCGTTTCTGCTCCAGTAATCGCGCCTGCGCCATCAAAAACAGCCCCACCAGCCGCAGTTTTGATTGCACAAAAGGCTGTGGCAGCTGTGGAGCTGAGAGCAGAGGCCGTTGTTGCACAGCGGGCACTTTCACCATTCATTGCCGCGGTGCCGGCGGCGCAGACCTTGACATTGCAGACCACAAATTTGCCGGCTACTTTACCTTCAAAGTCTCAACAGGTTTGTTCGGTTTTGAGCAAGAAATATTTGAGCCATGGTTTTACGTGAAGCCTGGAACAGGATGCACCTGCGCCGCCAGAGCCGCTTGATAACCGTCTTCCACCTGCATTGAAGGATATGGTGACTTCTTTTGTCATCACGAAAGATCGATGTAAGTTACAATCCATTTTGTGGGTTTATCTCACTCGAGCCAACGAAGCTGCTTCAAAAACGCGCGATGAATCTATGCTATTTAATCACATGTTGGAAACGAGCTTTAGACATATTCCCGAACCACTGGATTGCGAAAGGTGAGTAGTGGATGCTTCGGTGCAAAGTAACATCCATCACACGGAATTGGCACAGACAATATCACTACGTGCCTCAAGACTCGTATCCGACTCCGTCATACTATCCGCAACATCCTCTGGCCGTCTTTGATAACCCAGCGGTTTTTGAAAAGTTTGAAATCGATACCTTGTTCTTCATCTTTTACCACCTCCAAGGCACATATCAGCAGTTGAGTTTCTGCTACCGAATTTGACAGCGTTGATTGTAAACTTGGCTGAATGTACAGATTTCTTGCCGCTCGCGAACTCAAGAAGCAGTCTTGGCGGTTCCATAAAAAATTCAACACGTGGTTCCAGCGTTTTGAGCAACCGACGGCGATAACGGATGACTATGAACAAGGAGCATACGTGTACTTTGATTACGAGGGGGCATGGTGTCAGAGGAAGAAGGGTGATTTCCGGTAAGCGATTGGCGAACACGCAATGTTGTCAAGTTTTGTTGATGCCTCTCTGTCCAACGTAGATTCGATTACAAATGGTTGGAAGATGAATCTGTATAAATGAAATCGGAGTATGAGGTTGTCGTGGAGGTACTAGGGATTTTTTGTTTCGGACGCTTGCGCCTTCGGTCCCTTGCAACGAGATGCGTTCAAAGTTGCTTAGTCACAGTGCATTAAAAGCGTGATGGGATATGGAGTTTGCTGGATTCATTCGGCTGAAGGTGCTTTGCCGAACTCACGACACCGGTCGCACGCCTTTATTCGAGGATTATGTGCTGAAAAAATGGCGCTCATCTCGCCAAGCTATTGTAATTCACAAACAAGACAGGGTTTTCTCACTGGATCCGGTGAACGGGACTTGAGGGCGGCCAGAATGAAGCTAATGATGGTCGCTTAGACTCGCGGTATGGACAGGTTTTGATCTTTAAAATGACTTCAACCCTCACAGGAAAAGCATCCTTAAGTTTAATGCAAGGAAGATATGGGATCGTTTCGGCACAAATCTGCACTGCCCCACCCCAAAACGCAATGTATCACGCGCCATGGGGCTGGCTTTGAGGAAGCGGTTCGCCGTGAAACTGGCGTGTCTGCGCCTGGGCAAAATTTTTCGAAATTCGTCAACTCATCACCCACATTTTTGATGGGTTGATACTTGCCCCGGCATTCCCTTCAGCATGCCAAAACCTCAGTATGAATCCAATCGGATAGCCGCGATGCAGGATCTTGAATCGGTGTTCCCATCAAGCGCCGATGTGCAGTTATCTATTCTTAGTGTTCATCCAGGAAGCCGGATCCCTACCATCGGCCCACGACATGCCTGTACACAATGTCAGCCACCTCTGAATGCGGGGCCATTTTACTCAAACTCCGCCAACACTCGACTCCAATCACATAATTCAGAGCCTGCACCAGTCTCTTCGTGTCTCAGCGATGACCAATTCACATTCTCTGATACCGAAAGGGTATCAAAACAATTTCAAAAATACCCCTCCGCATCTTTCTCCAGCATTGCAATGTTGCCTGGCAAGAGTGGCAACAGCCAGCCACTACAGCAAACCAATCTTACATACACTCTGCCTGCCCGCCTTGAGGACTGGAGCCTTCAAGCAATTCTTTCAGCATTAGAAACAGAACCGAGAATGCATCAAACACTTCTCCAGCCTGTACTACCGTCGTCCCCAAAGTGGCTCCCTATTGACTCGAATCGGAAATCGCCGACTCTCAAGAAAGTATACTCTTGTGACATGTGCCAAAGAGAATTCAACCGAAAAAACGACGCGACGAGACATGCCAACGTGCACCTCAAGCTGAAGCCGTTTTCGTGCGATCTCTGTCGGACCAAATTTACACGCGTAGATACGCGGAATGCACATGTTAAGGCAGCAAAGTGCTCTCCCTCTCTCAAATAAAATATATATGCATTGCAATGACCAGCTGGACGCGTGTGAGCATCCTTGACAGCAAAAAAGCAAAACGAAATACCATTATGATTTATCGGCTGACCCACTCTGTGGCCTCCATTGCCATCCGCAGGTACCCTCGCTTACATAAGTTTAGAGCCAAACCTGTCCCATGGGCACTCCTGCTGTGTTGGCCATGTTCTCTCGGCGTCCTAAACACTCACGTGGCATCTACGTCTGCAGCCCCATCCGAAGCGTCACTCGCTCATTCACTGCCACCACACTCTCGCGGAATCCAGCCGTTGCACCTCAAATCGGCGAAATCGTGGACAAGATTGAGAAGCTGACACTGATCGAAACGGCTTCCCTAATTCTTGAGCTCAAGGTGTGTGTCGGCGCCCTGTTGACGGACTGGCGTATTCAAAGTCTATCTGCATGGATATTGGTGTGACTGTACGTGGGAGTCGAACCTCTACATGCCTTGGAACGAGCACTTGTCGTGACGTCTCGGTTCTGATCCCACGCACTCGCTTCCTTCACGTATAGACTCGCCTTAATATCCAAGACATCGCTATACCCGTCGCAGCAACTGCTCCTGCTGCCGCTGCTACCTCTGCTGCCCCTGCAACTACCGCTCCTGTCGAGGTGGGCTATTCACTTATTATACGCTCAGGCAGTGTGACTGATGATGTTCCTCGCAAATATAGGAGAAAGTGGAGCAGACTGAGTTTAAGGTTAAGCTGGAGAAGGTGGATGCGGCCGCCAAAGCCAAGATCATCCGAGAAGTCAAGAACATCATTCCTGGAGTAAACTTGGTTGAGGTAAGTGATCGCCGTACATAAGACTGAATCTAATTTAACTCGTATGTAACCTGCAGGCCAAGAAGTTTGTTGAAAGCGTCCCGAAAGTATTAAAGGAGAACGTGCCAAAGGAGGAGGCCGAGAAGCTCAAAAAGATGCTGGAGGATTTAGGAGCTACGGTCGTGCTTGAGTAATCAGGAATCATTACATAGGTGCCGCAACTTTTCATGGGCTTGGTGTATGATGGCGGAATACGCGGTTAAGGATTTGTTTAGATCACCGAGTCCCTTTGGAATACAAGGTCGTGTAAACGCATCTGTATCTATATGCAATAAGGATCGTTGAGATCAAACACCAGGCTATGAAAACGCAAACGATGTCCCCGCGCCAGTTATTGTTCACATCGAGGCGTGACTTTATAACTGCAGTAAGGCGGTGTTGCAGGACTTGCATGACGCGGATGTGTCTGACGAAAATGTCGCATCGAGACTTGTTTGGCGCCACATATTGTTCACATCGAGACGTGACTTACACGCTTCCAAATTTTGGCATGAGTCTTCTACCGATCTTCTTGCTTTGTCATGACTAGAGGAAGAATTCATTCAACCAAAAAATCAAAATCGTTCGCCGAAACTTTCTTGCAAGCGGCTTCGGCTTCTGCAGGACCAAGTCGGTATCAGGTCGCGAGCGGCGACGCGTTTACCCGAACAGTTCAACTAAATTTGATCAGTTAAATAACGACTCCAAAAGCACCAACTCTTAGCGTGATTTACAAGTGGATTCGTCAGCAAGATGGAACGAGAGTCTTCTGGGAAATAGACAGGGAAGCGAGATTCGAAAACAATGGTGCCAATTCGCGGTTGGCATGCAGGACTTTATTCTTTATAAATTTCCAACAAATGTGTTGAATGTTCTGCTCAGTGTCACTTTTCGCGCGGTTTCTGTTGAGAAGCATGCCTGAAATGAAGTAAAGGTGGCTATGGTGTTAACACTCCAAGACTTCCTCCTTCCGAAGTGATTGTCCGCTACTGCATCAGCTTATTTTTCAATCTCCACAATGTTGATTGTACTAGGTGCGTGACCTAGGTCAGTTTTTCAATACAGGTCATAAAATAATACACTTCAGCATGATGAACTTGTTGAAAGAGGCAGTGTAAGAGGTCTCAAGGAATCTCTTCAAATAAAGTTGATTGCCTTCTCACGGCGTTCCTTAGCAAGGGCGCGGCAACTTTCCTCCATTGACCAGATCTGCCTTCAGCGCATTGTTGTGAGATTGCAGAATCAAGTTTTGTGAGCTTTCTTGATGGAGAGCAGCTCTGAGCTCTCACTCTTCTCAGTGTTTTAGAATTCCTTGCACAAATGCACCAATGACTCTGCTATTTAATAGCTATGAGTATTTAGTTTTGTTTGCTGTGCTGTGGCCAAATGAAGACTTTTCTGAATCTGTTCAGTTATTGCGTTGACAGTGTTGATGTTTGGGTGACTTGATTTTGTGTGATGCGATGAGGTGAATTTGCGAGTTAGTAGGGTATATTTTTTATTGCTTTGAGTAGCAAATTCAGGAGAAGACGTTTGGTTTCTTTGAAGGCATCAACTACTGTTGGAGCAAATAGTAACACTGTCCATTCGCATTTCCAGAATTGGAGAGGAGTTTCCGGACTCTACAGCTGATGTAGTGGATGCCCTTTTTTGGCTCTGATTTTGCCATCTGACAGATTGTATGTTGCTTCGAACTTCTTCGTTCTCAGTACCTATATCCACACAGTTCAGCCTGCAGCTCATAATATCAATATCCAGTAGAACCCCCAACTTTTACAAGACTTCTTTGATGGATCGAGACTTATTGGTTCCAAAGCTGCTTGAATCGCAGCTGGCTCTTTAACAGACTGTTCCTTTATCCATTCAGCCAGTGCGATATGTGCAAGTTGGGCATTTTTTCGAGAACAATGCGAAACCAACCATACTTCCCATTGTTTTATTGAACGAAACATTTCAACAAGATCAGCAAATTGGACAACTTCGCAATGTCTGCACAACACTTCTCATTTGCGTCTTCTGGAATCTCAACAAATATATCCATGTCATCCTCCATCAAGTTGACGCCACTGTTTGTCCAGATGGTCTGTTGCACAGAAATGGGAAGAATTGGAATGGTCCAGGGTGAAGATTTAATTGAAAATGTCACATCAGAAATCTTTGAGGCATGGAAGAATCTCAATGAATCCGTCCGGAGTGAGCAGCTCTTGTAGGCAATTGCGATCGCAACCTTTGGCTCGAAATCAAGGAGAAAATTGGATACTTGAACAGATGCTAGAATCTTTGCCTTGACTTCAGAATCTCCTCGAAGTACATGCAAAGTCTCCTACTTTGTATGTTAGCTGTAAATCACACAATGGAGAGGCAGCTCACCCCAGTTGCTAGGTTCCTGAATCCCCGCTTGCACGTCAAGGCCAATGCATGTGTTTCTCCCACTCAATCACTTAGGAATGTGGATTAATGTTTAGGCATACTCCATAGGATATCTACCTTTCTGTATCCCAAACAATAACTCCAACTGCGTCCAGAATTGCAGCTCCCTTCTCCCAACTTCTCACGCAAACTATCTCGATTATTGTCCAGCAAGTCTGCAAGCATTTCCACTGCATCTGGGTGTGCACTCTTCTGAGCATAATGACGGCAAAGTGACTCATAATGGGCCAGAGTTCTGTTGTTCTTTGCATTGTTCTGCTTGTGAGAAATAGAGTCAGCAACCACATCAAAATTGCGAGAAGAAGGAGAAGTGGCACAAATCGTGCAAGAATGTATAGAGACCTGGATGAAAGTGGCAGAAAGAATTGGAAGGGAAGGGGAAGCGCGCTCTTCCAGCCTTGCTTCGTATAGGATATTTGGATTGCGTACCTTCAAGTTGTGCGAGTCACCAATCATTTGCCTGCGCTTGGCTTCCAATTCCTCCTTGGGGAGGGTTAAATCAAACTCCGCAAGTTTGCACTTGGCAACACAGTCTTTTTTGAGAAGCTGTTTTTGAAAAAGGAAATTGTGTTGGATGAGAAGAGGGTAAAGATGTAGGGGAAGCAGCGCAAATGGCCCAAGAGTGTACGGAGTTATGGATGGAGATTTGAGAAAAAGGGGAAGCGCGCTCTTCCAGAATAGCTTCGTATTGAATTTTGGATTGTGCTACCTTGGGGTTGTTCTAGAAGAAAAAGTTTAGATTAAGCAACAAATTGAAAAACGTACAACAGGGTTGACAATCATGTTGTTCTTGAATCCCTCGCATCAGTAATCAATCCCATGGAAAAATCCACTTGAATGCAGGAATATGCCATTTTCAATCATCAGAATGTTACCAAATATGCACAGAATCTTGTAGCAGTGTTTGACTCCTTCGATGACAACGTCGTTGATAAAGCCATGACAGAGCAATCCCTCAGAATTACATTTGAAGGCATGATTGCATTCAATTATTTCACATTTTGAATGAGTATAATTATTGTCATATTGGCAACCTGAAACATTTGGCATCAAAAAAGATACTTGGGGGAGAATAAATGAAATACCTCCGAGAACAACCTTTTCCAGGTTTCCATCAATTCCAAAAATTGGAGTTTAAGTTGGTTCTAAAGTCGTATCAATGAAGACATCAATGAGAACTCCTAGGAGGCCCTTCACAAAATTGTTCGCGGCGTCATTCGATTTCACCAAACAAAAATTCTGTTTGCAACACTTTGGTGGGGCATCCATCGCGACCTAGAAACGGAAAAGAAGGAGGAGTGATGAGAGTCATGGCCTTTTATTGGCAAATCCGAGTCATGGAAGGTTTTACAAAGAAAAAGAGCATACAGGAATTATTGCAGGTATTTCTGGAACAACATTATCATGGCTAATTGCCTTGGGAGGTTGTTGGGTGGTTTCAGTTCATTTTTAGACAAATTCAAGCAAACAACATACATTCTCCTCATTGTCATACAGATTCTCATCAGTATCAGATGTGCATTGCATATCCTCTTCCTTGTCTTCAATCACAGCAGTTTGCCTCTTTTTGTTCAGTGGTTGATTGATTGTGGTGGAGAGTTGGAGAAGAAGGCAACGTCGTGATCATCCAATGACTAATCAAAGCAATGCTCTGCTCTAAAAAGATGCAGCGTGTTTGTGCTGTTGCCGTTGATGGCGGCGGGTACGGTTTCTCTTTATGCATTTGTTTTACGAATGACGGGTGCACTTCGGATGGCGCAGTCTTTGCCAAGCACATGGCAATATTGTTTGTGTTCGCGATGGACGGGGATGCCTTGGTGGCCTTTCCTTCGTAAGTGCGTGTTGGTCGTTGTGGTTGTTTCCACATGTGGATGGTTTTGCTTGAAGTCCAAGCAATCAACTCATCTAACTCAGTTCGGTGTGCCGGACTTTTCTTTCTCTTTTCTGGTTTCATTAATTGTATTTCCGACAAAAAGCCGCCAATAAAATGAGACTGAGATATTCCTACCACGAGTGTGTCGTGGTAGGGGGGGGGGGAGGGTTGGGGTGTTAAAAGCTCCAACGCATGCGACGCATGCTTTCAACAATATGAGTTTGAGCAGAGTACCATTAACTTCTTTGGGCACGCATTAAACAGAAAAATAGACGGTAGAAGCAACTGACAAAGCTCAAAACAAGAAGCAAAACAAATGGCAAACCAAAGTTAATTTCAATCCTATCATCCCAACGCGCAAACCCCGCGGCACCACGCTATCTGGAAAGCGGTATTGCGATGAAACCGTTATTATTAACGCGCATTTGGGGTTGTAAAACCGATTGATTAAATGCGGGATTGAGGTCAGAACATTATTAGCAACTCGCTTGTTTCCACGGCTTTTCTCGTTTTCTATTCGCTGACAGGCGCATCAGTTTAATAGGCCATCCTCCAAGCAGCGGGGATTGAAAGCTGGGCGAACTCACGAGGTGTCACACGACCCAACGAACGGCCACCGGTCCCGAAATCCTCCGCAAAGCATTCCGAGGGTTTCCACGCTGACGAAATCTCCCCCCCGTGTGGCTCCCATTCCTCTCCCCGCGCAATACCCGCAACCACACAAAGACAGCAACGGCTACTATAGCCATTCCCGAATACTGTCGCAGTTATACACCTTCAGACACGCTTGAGTGCCCGCAGCTTGGCAACTGCCCATCAACCCATAAACTACAAGGACGAATTTCTAGCGACAGCGTTCCTCCAGGTCTTGCAACTTGCAACATTGAAACTATGCCAGCCTGCACCGACCAATCAGGGAATGTGGTTCGAAATCAAGCCACGGCCTCGTTGGGCCCTACCGCCTCGCTCGCTGCCGATACGCGCGCACTGAATCAGGCAAATTCGCCTCAGTCTCCATTCCAGTGGATATCTCGGCAACCGCAATTGCCACAACCTCCGTCTACTCATAACTCTCCGTTTGCAAAGGTGCTGGCGAGTCTACTCCCGGATGAGGGACATGAGAGCATTCACACTGGAGAAACTGGAGAAATTGCACAATCGGTATGCTTCGATTACTATTTCCCTTGCATGATTGATTGTTGGAGTTGTGCCATCCGCTGGGAATGGAAGCCCAAAATCGCTCTTCAAAGAAATTTTAATCAACTGCCATCTCCATTCTCCCATCAAAAAATCAAGCAGAATTCGTCGCTGGTACCCGGGCAGCCCCCGCAACTGTCACCCGGCGCCTACCCTTTCTCCTCTAATACGGGGACTTACCACCATCAGCAAGGCAACATGCAGCTCCAAGGGCGCGCCGACTTGGGGCCAGATCAGTTCCAGTTCATGTACTCGGAGCCGCTCAAGGATGTGTCGAGCAGTGCGTCGCCGTCCTCCCTTTCAGAACAAACTGGACGAAGTTCGCGCGACAGCGGAGATACTCTATTTCAGTCGCTCGCCTCGGCTGGATCCGGACTTGGTGGGTCAGCTCCTGTCCCGATGCACAGGCAGGTCCAGTTCAACCGCGTAAGATCATGGAGCGACAGCTCAAACGGACTCATTTCGGGACTGGCAGGGCTAGGCCTCACTATGGCGGAGAGCATGCCTTCGCCTCAAAACAGCTTCGTCGATGCCAGCCTCCATTCTGCCTTGACAGCATTTGGAACCCCAACCAACTCCTTTCCTGTCAGCGACGGGAATGTGAAGGACCAGTTTCAGGCCCTGAAGCAGAACAACTTTCAGAACCAGTATAACCCCCAACCGCAAGTGACAGAATCGGACGTGTTTGCTGAGCTTGAAGCCCATTTCAACGGTACTAGGTCCGGTGTGAAATTGGAGTCCGTCCTAGAAGCCCCTGAGCCTCAACAGCAGTCTATGCCGTTGAGGGTGGCATCGCGAAGGCCCCCACGACTCCAGACTGCGGTCAGTCATCTCTCGATGCAGTTTCAGAACCAGCAGTACAATCTATCACCAAACCAGCAAGACTTTCACTCTCAATCTGTTGCGTCATCAATCACGATACCATCTAGTTACCCTCCACCTCAACATCTGCAGTTCTTCCCTCAGAAACCGGTTCAGGCCCCAGTGTTGCCGAGTCAGCAAGCGCAGGCACACTTTCCATCATCCAGATACTTCTCCAATCCGACTCCCCTGACCATGCTATCTCCACTTGACCCTTATCAAGCAACTCAATCGTCTCCACATCCTTTTAACGGCTTCCCACAAGGCCTGTCGTCTCAACGACATCACCATATGCAACACAGCCCGAGCGTGCAACCTCCTTCACCTTTCAATGACGGCTCAGACGCATTCAATGAAATTCTTAGGACTCCCGATATGGCATTCTTGACTGGACACAGCCTACTTCCTCAACACGGAGGTTATCAGTCTGGATTTGAATTCGGGTCAGCACCCATTCCTCGAGGGGCTATGATGGGCCCGCCCGTCAACGTCAGCAATTTGAGTACGATTACGTCATCCCTTCCTGACTCAGGTACTTGACTTAATCTGTAGAAGCGTATAACGAGAGTCTCATGTACTTCTGCTGCGTATTCATAGGCTCCCACTTCTTTGACCCAAGCCCCTCGTCCACAATTTCCCCCACCAACAGCCAGTCTCCACCGTATACTTCTCTCCCTTCCACAAACTTTCACCAATCCGTCCGTGTCTCCAACCCACCAGCCCTGACACTCGAATCTCCCACCTCATCCGGCGTTGGGCCGCAACCGGCAATGACAAAACCGGGATTCGCGCAGCGTCGTAGCGCGGCTGCTCCAGGATCGCTACGCAACAAGGACGCGCGTAAGCCCTATAGCCACCCTGTCTACGAGGACGAGCACGAGGACGCCGGGGACGAGAGTGAGGACGAGGAAGATGTTGTGGGTGAGAAGGGGAGCGCTGGGTTAAGTGGGTCGCTGCCGAAGCGAGGCAAGGGAAAGGGGTACACCTGTCCCGTGAAGGGGTGCGGAAAGTTGTTTTTGCGGTCGCACAATTTGAAGGTATGCCCTACTTTGGTGGCTTCAAAGTTTTGTTTGTTTTGTTCCATGGATGAAAGTTAACACTTTGCGATAGAACCACGTTGTCGTGCATGAGCCGTCGCGCGAGAAGGCTTACATTTGCCCTGCGGAGGGATGTCACAAGAAATTCACGCGTGTGCATGATTTGGAGCGACACAGGACGGTACACACGAAAGTAAAGGATTTTCCTTGCAAGTATTGTGGGGCCAAGTTCTCGAGAATTGTGAGTAGCCATGAACTTTTTTGCCATCGTGTTTGTGGTTTCTCATCCCTTGAATTCAGGATGCGTCCTATCGACACATGCGACAACAACAATGTGCGGCCAAAGTGAATACTGCTGAGGTGGGAAGTGGGACCGCATGACTGAGGGTTATCGCTTTTTGATTCCTTTCTGTATCATAGTCATAGAAGAGAGGGGGTGTAAAGCCGAGTTTCCTTCTGAATTCTGTCTTTCAGACACTTGGGGAAAACAGTGCCGCGTGCCTTCCGTTGTCCTCTCCTATCTCGGCAACTTTGATTTAGAATCAAGTTCGAAAGCGGTATCACACTGTTGTTCTCGGGGATATACTGGATGGGAAGCTATAGTTTGTCAATATGCGCATACCTGAGAAACCCTTGTTGAGGAAAAATCACTTTCGAATTTGATTGGAAGATTTAGTAAAGATACTGCAAAAGACGCGAGCATCAGGCCTGAAAAAATCAGCGGTACAAGTGGTCTGAGTGGTCCCTTCTAAAGGAGTACATGATGGTGTAGGGAGTCTTGAACACTTGTTCGAGCACGAGCCACATGTTCTCAGAATCTCGCCAAAAGAAGAGTTCCTGCTCGGCCCTGGTTGTGTGCATGTGCATGTGGAAGTATTTCCTGTTTAGAGTGTTTTTGCCAGAGGTTTGACGGGCGTCGCACCTATCGAGCGCCCTGCTTATCCTCGCTCGCACGGATCTCGGCGGCCATAGGTTGTTGTCTTGCAGCCTCTACCGTGTCCTTAAGGGCAGGCCACGTTCAGGCGGAGCCCAACACGGAGGGAAGGCTGCAATGATTGCATCCCGTCAATGGATTTATGAGGAGGCGGAGCGGTGCCATTCCATCCATCCAACACAGCCCTTGACTGGAAAGGGTACGAAATGGATGGGGCAACGACTCGCGAACGAGCCACTTCAGCACAACCATCCACGCCTCTTCTCAGCCCTTGGGTTCACACACAATTGGCATGTTACTTACAGTCGCGACATGCGTGTCGCGAAAGTGCGCACACGGGCTATTGTGTAGATCTTTCCTTGTTCTGGATGCTTCGGAACTAGCTTCATTTCCCCTTACTTCTCGTTGTTGGAGATAATGAGTCAAGAAAAGATCTGAAATGCTGGGATCGTTGCTGTCGCTCGTGCTCGCGACCTCCGTCCTCGCCGGGCCCCTGCCAAGTGTGTCACCACTCAGTGTCATTCTTCTTGGCGACTGGGGCAATGAGGAGGACTTCAGCGACATGCAGGGTGTAGCAAGTTGAGTATCCCAATCGTGCCACACCCCGTCAGACCGCCCAGCCAACTCCAAGGCACTCAATGCAGGAACCATGGAGCAGTGGGCTTCTGAACACCAATCCAGCGGAATTATATCGCTGGGTGACAACTTCTATCTCGGAGGTTCATTCGATTACGAGGGAGTCCTCAACGCGACCGATCCCAAGTTCAACCGGCTTTGGACTGATGTATATAATGGCATCACTCTGCAGAGCTTGCCTTGGCTGATCGTTCTCGGAAACCACGATTGGTACACGCTGAACTCGCCGCAAAGTCAGTTTGACTTCCAGCACCCCAACTGGTTCCTGCCGGATCTCTTTTACACACGACGCATTGCTGTGAGCAACGGATACTTTGCGTCATTTGTCTTTATAGAGACAGATCTGTTACAATATGGATACCCGGCAAATGGCAAAAACGCGACGGATATGGCGCGGAATTTCGCCGCATTCGGCTGGAGCGAGGAAAACCAGACCATCGAGAAGCAACTAGCTTGGATCGATCAAGCGCTGGAGGCTGCCAACAAGGATCATTTTGTGTTTGTGGTGGGGCACCACGGCGGCTTCAATTGCGCGCAAGATGTGATTCAGTCCGTGGCTATGCCGCGTCTCGTGTCCCTCCTCGACAAATGGCGCGTCTCCGCTATGCTGCATGGCCACCATCATACGTTGGCTTATCACAAGAGCGGAAGTACTCTGCACGTTCAGTCTGGGTCTGGTGGAAACATATCACCCGAATGTGCTCCTGTGGATCCAACCGCGGAAGGTGCCGAGCTTGGGAATACGTACGGTTTTGTGCATATGATGGTCTCTCGGTGGGAAAGCAAGTTCGAATTTGTCACGGAGTCTGGCGAAGTTGCCATGACGACCTCCATATCACCTCGTGAGCCTGTCGTTGGCGTTCAAGCAGACGTTTCTGTGTTTGATTTGATGGACATAGATCCGGCAGTTCACTATCGCAGAATGAAGGCGACTGAAAGCGAACTTTAACCGATGACAGAAAGTAATGAAACGCGTTCGCATCACTGGCCACTTTTATTTATCCTTACTCAGCTCCATTGACGCTTGATGTAACCGGGGGAGAAGTGGGGTAAAGGGTTCAATGAACGGTCAGCAAGAAAAGCAAGCGAATCACCTTGAACGTACCGAGCCGTGCTTCCATCCGCGCTTCTCCTCCCGCCAGTTCCTTGCTGTTTGGTCATAGAAGCATCTGCGATGCAGCCTCCGTCAGCTGAGGAGGAGTGGTTCAGAGCTGGTCCCAGCCGCGTCTTCTCCACCCGCACGCAACCCGAGGGCGGCGAAACGACAGTGATGAAAAATGGTTAAAACCAGGACTCTCACAGGAGGGCGACTGGATAAACTTGCATCAATGCAGTCCCTCTCCCTTCTCGCCGCCACCGTCTCCGTCTCACCGCCACCGCCACCGCGACACCTTCCCCAGCAAGCAACTCTGGCCTCGACACCATCATGTGTACTTCATACGTGTGTACCCTTGTCTCCACTTACGCAAGCAACACCCCATCCTGCGCAAGCAGTTGCATCCCCGTCTCGGCCACCAACCAGGGCGTCTGCCGCATCCCAGGCCCTATCCGCCCTCGCCGCATTGTACACGAGCTGCGTGGCTAACAGCACTTGTTCAGGCGTCTACGCTAGCCAAGCCACTGAAGTGGGGGGAAAGAATTGTTGACGCATGCGGCAAGAACACTTGGACTCCTTCGGCATAAATAAGCATGATTGGAATGGTTCCAGCTGCGTACGTTACCAGCGTAAAGGGTACCCAGTCTGCTGCGACTGTCCCGCCTTACAGTGAACCAGCCGCCGTCTATGGAGCCCTGCTCAATCCTACATTCCACCGGCCCAGGCGTACAATGCTCCCGCCCAGAAATGGGCAGGTAATGTGTACTACAACGGCGCGGAGAGGGCTGCTGCCGCTTTCGGTCTGATGGCTGCTGCTCTGCTATTTTAAGTCTACTTTTGCAGAAGATCCATTCACATTCCCCGCGCTCTCTTTTTCTTTGTTTATTATCGCAACGTATTTGTTGTATGATGCAAGATGGAATAAATAAGCGTGCCATTTCACAATATAGCGTCGTTGAGGATAGACCACATTATTAGCAATACAGTACGAGTGCCGCAACAATCAGACTGCAACCAGGCCAACAAGTTGATCAGCAAGCCAAGCCAGTTTTGCTTTTCGCTTACGTAGTCCTCTTAGCATGTAGCTTTAACGTTTCTCCTGCAACCAGATCTACCGAAAGGTGATACCTCAAAGTCCATTGATTCCATTGATTCCATTGCCTTGCAGGTGCAAATTATTCGTTGCAGCGTCATCTCCGACGCGGTTCGGTCGAGTATTGGCGCTGTCGTGTTCCCACTCCAAACGCGTTCCAAACCGCATACAACCCCTCGAGCCATCCCAATCTTCCTAAAAACCATCCAGCCGACCACAACGCGCCTACATCAATAGCACGCTGGCACCAGCATCCTCCAACATCCCTGCCAGCAACAGATTCCGCATCGCATTTTCGCAACTGTCGCATTCACCATCAAAAACTGCAGCCGGTGGTGATTGTACTGTTCCAGCATGTTGAAGGCCTTGTGCGCAGCCAGGAGGCGCATGAGGAGGTACGGCTCGGGCACGCGGCTGATGTCCTTGACGACGCAATACTAGATTTCGGTGGGAGAGGGAGGCGACAGATTCGGAGAGGACTGGTCGTGCGGTTTCCGGCGACGTTGCAATCGTATTTGACCTACTTTTTTGATTCGGGAAGGGGATTTGGTCAATGCGTTGGCAGTATTGGGAGTTGGCACTGAATACCACGAAAGTTCCACGCTGGCTTACTTTGTATGAATGCATCTGCGCTAAGGCGGGTTGATGCTCTAAGTGAAACGTACGAAAAGTACATTGAAAAGATGCCAAGGATGGCCTTCGCAATATTGATTGTGCGAATTCGAACGAACTTTCATGGACCCACCATCTATTCAATTTCAAGACTATTATATTTTTGAGTGTTCAAATATTATGGTATCTATCCACCATATGACCGTTACTTCTTTTTTCCCGCATTCTTTTTTCCTGCAACCCTTCCGTCCTTTTTCCCTTTTTTTCCTTTCTTCTTATCTTTTGGATCATCGATAATCACGTCTTCAATGCGCTTCTTCATCGCAATTCTCTTTTGAAGTGTTTCCAATCTGGGACTCCAGTCCCTCATTCTCCAATTCCAATCGTCTTCCTCTCCAGCATCACTTTCTTCTTCAGATTCCCACTGGGAGTCATCATTGTCTTCATTTGGTGTTGCAGACTTGATCATTTGATTCCATTCATATTCTGCTCCCATGTCTTTCCATGAGGTCATCCACCTCCTATCCCATGATCCCTCATGTGTTGGTAATGTGTCTGGTACGGATTTTGAGTATGCTGTGCTTGAGTTTGATATCTGGATGGGCCTCATTATCTTTTCCTTGAGTATATCAAATCCGGTTCGGCATGGCCCAGCACTCCTAGTCAATCTAGGAGTGACTTCACCTTTTGAAAATATTGGTAATGCAGGTGCTGTTTTGGGCCTTTGTTGTGAGTATACCTTCAGTCCATACAGTTTCAAAGCGTTTGAAGGCTCCAAGAGCAACAATGGACAGTTTTTGTCGACTTTTGTTGCAGAAGAGGGTCGATTATATGAAGAAAGGTTGTTTGACGATGCTTTTGGCCCAATTACTGATAAAGAGTGTGAAAGATTTGTGCATGCGCCTGACGGTGTGATATATGACAAAATATCATAGTAAATATTGATTGGAGTGGGTGGCATGAATTCTGCTTCATTGCTGACAGGGATTGAGTCCAGCACAATAGCTTTCCTTTTTTTTTTAGGGGATTTCTTCTTTTTGCCTTTTGCTCTTGATGATGGTGAACTGTCAATGCTCTCCATACTTTCTTTGCTTCCAACTCCAGAAATCGCTGACCTTGATACCACTCTTTCAGCAAGAAGCAGGGTAGTCACACTAGTAAGACTTCCCTTGGAACCACCTGCCTTTAACCCTAAACGTGTTTTTAAGTTTGTCATTAATGAGCCATCACTTTTAGCATCTTTGATAGGCCCGGCTGCTGGGGGTACCACCTTTCCGTGCAAACTTGGATCATAAACAAATGGTCGCATTCCTCCAGCATAGTTTGTCACAGATGGAAAATAGTATGCAAGTGGCTTATTTGCGTCAAGAAAATAATCAAATGCTTCTTTTTCTAAATTAGGTGCTTTGTTTTGTGATTCCTCTCTTCTTTCTTCTTGGCTCTCGTTGACCCTAACCTGACTTGTTTGTTTGTACACAGCGATATCTGATGGTAACACAGATCCAAGATGTTGGAGATTTGATATTTCAATTTGCAATCGCGCTAAAGTGGCAGTCTTAGGCAAAGTTATGTAAATGTCATGCTTTTCGATGTCAACTTGACGAGCGCGGAAACACACGAACGTATGTTCCTTTTCGAACTTGAGCTATAATCCTAAGTTAGAGCTATTAACAATCTTGATCAGTCACCTTTTCTCGAATCTCAGCAGCTCGCATCATGAACGATTCTTTTGCGGCTTCCCCTGTCTTGCCGTCAAACGCGTACATGCCATCCCAAACAGGCTTATTTGGCTTGTCATATGGATTCGGAATCTTCACCTTCTTTCCCTTCTTTCCCCCCGTCTTTTTCTTCTTTCCGCCTTCTTTCTTGTTTTTGCTCGCCTTAGCCATAGTCCTTCAATGCTGGAAGGTCGAGTGGGATTTTCGTCAAGATTTTCAAAGAACGGAAATACAGTCTAAGATGATAGTGAATCAAGATTGAGTTGAGAGACTTTTGATTGATAGACGGGATCCTTGAACTGTAAAACGTTCCACTCTCCTGATATAGTATCTAAGACGGACCACAAAACCGCTGTGGCACGCCACATCGCACTAAGAATTCTTGCAAAAGTTGGATATCCTTGACTGTGCATACATCCTATCCATCTATATTAAAATAGTCCATCCAAACAACACACGTTCCTCTTCATCGTCATGCAGCTCTGCGTCGACAACCAGTTCCACATCGGTTGGACCCAAGTCTTATCCCTCTTTCGACGTGCTCTGAAAAAAAAGTTACTTGAGACGTATCAAGATATAATGCCTTCCTTCGAAATTTATAGCGCGTCCCCTACGCTGCTCCACTGTTCCAAGCCATCGCACTCCCCGATAATTGAAAATATTCAGGCTACCTCTTCACTCAACGATCCATCCGGGCCAGCCTCTTCCCCAGTCCTGCTCCCAATTTGACTAGTACAGCTTTTGGGGACAAATAAATTATCATATAAAATACTCTATGTATTATATTATATTTGGCAGCGATTTGTGTGAATTTCTTCTTGGTTGTTCAAATTTCAGCGAGAGGACAAGGAGAGGAAACAAAGCGGTAGATCTTAAAATTGAGCCAGAGCGTGAATCGAAAATCAATTTTAAATCACTTTGACATTCGCATCCGTCTTCTTACTGAGTCGGTAAATTCGCAAAGATCCCTTAGACGACAGTGCTTCCCGCTAGATGAGAATCCTTGTCAAGAGTCTCGGATCAGTTTTGTAAATCGAAGATCGGAACAATACCTGCGCCGATGGTCAACTTTCAATCCCAACATCAACTAAGTTTTGGATCCTCAGGTGGGCCTTCAAGTAATACTGGCTATGGGTTGGGGTTAGGCCAGCCATGCTCAAGTGACGGGTGTCATTCCGGATTGACATGTGTTGCTCCTCCCAACGCGCCCTCTGCGGGAATCTGCCAGTATGACGGACTCGGAAACAATTGCTGTGTTTCAGGGACAGACCCGGACACGCCGCCTTGCCCGGGTGCGTCAGTCTGCGCTCCCGCGACCCCGAGTTCTGATACGGGCCACTGCGTATCACCATTCGAAGGCCAATTTTGCTTTGTGAGAACTTATTACGCGTGTCAGATGGGATTGAAGTGCGTTGCGACGGGTACGATTGGGTTTGCTGGAACTCCTGGACTTTGTCAGGTTGCGCAAGCGGGTTGCTTGGGAGATACGTGTCCGGTCGGAGATGCAGATGCGTGCGAGGTTGGGTTGCAGTGTGTTGGATCCAGTGAAACGGAAAGTTTTTGGGGAACATGTTTGGTGCCGCCTGTGATGGGACTGTCTCAAACCTCAAGAGCGTCTAATCACCTTCAATTTTCTGCTGTTGCCACGGTGCCTCCAACGTCTGGTGACTCGGGACCATCGACTGGAGCCACCACCACAGGATTTCAGACCTCTCGTGCCATACCTTCAATCACCGCTGATTTCTCTTCAACGAATGCATATTTACAAACTGTCACTTCGACCGAAAGCAAAAGTGTCGATTTCAGAATTACGGCCAACAATAGCACTAATGTCAACGCCACAAGGCTTAACGATGGAGCTCTGATAGCATCATATGCAAGATCCTCCGTTCGAAGTGATGCGTCGATAAGTGTGGCTATTGATGCTGCTTTGTGCGCGACAGTTTCATTCCTCTTCCTTGTTTAGGAGGAATATTCTGTTCTTTAGAAGCTGTCAGTTTATATACAATCAGTAATAAAGATTTTAGGTCCAAACGCGTTGATTTCGAGGGTACTTTTGTGATGACCCCTGCCCTGAGTAAGGCCTGTGGACAAGAGCGGCGAGCTGGCGTCTTCAGGCGCATGAACGGCCGATGCGTGCAACAAAAACCTTAACTTTGCGTTAGCGCAGCGTGACAATGCGTCTTCGATGTCCTTGCCACTATTCGACGCTTCGAACCAAGTTTCGCGCGGCGTCTAGACTCGCAGATTGACAAAAGTTCCTCAAGCCATCCCTCAGCTCTGAGCACATTGGAGAGCCAAGATGACAATGAACATCTTCCACTTCTTTGGAGACATTGCGCATCTCGCCTCGACTCTAATCCTCTGAAAGCTTTGTCCGCCTTAAGACGGTGACAGGGGGTGGCTTCCTCTTCTCACGAAACAGTGCTTAAGATCATCCAGTCTCGTGGTGCCGCCGGTTAGTAAACGTGACAATTACGCTGCTTTCCAAACCGCCTGAGTATTTCAAGTCGCAGGCGCTCGATTTGCTCGTGTTCCTGACTCAGTATCTGGACCTCTTCTACAATTCCTTCTCGCTTCATTATTCGGCAAAAGAGTCCCCGTTTCGAACGCAGCGTGCGCTATGGGAGATGCTGACGCCGTAAATCGTCAACAAAGGTCATGAACGTGAGAGAATCCCAAAAGCAAGCCAATTCCAGCACATACACTTGAAAGCAATCAAGAAGATAAAGAGACTCGTTGAACGCTTGGCAGCATCTTCTGTTGTCGATGTCATGTGCAGACAGGTCTCTGTGTGACTTCTTTACGTGTATTTTACAAGTAAGCTAGCCCGTTTGACGCTGTTGCATAAACTGATTACGTTCTTGCCTGACAGGGTGATGAAAGGCAAGATGTTCCAGTTGCCAGCCTAAATTCAGGTGTTTCTGTTTCATGCTCGATTTTGTTTGGGAAGGTTTGTTCACATGAATTATTGGAAACTGCTTTTCCTACCGGCCCCTATATATCAACTAAAATGTTATGACAGGGACAGCGAAACCAAAGATCGTTCCCTTCAGAATCTTCGTAACTTGCCACCCTTCTCCGGCCAACGTCACTGAAACGATTCCAAACTCCTACTCCCACTGTCCAGGCGACCGAGACCCTCTTCATGATTGCAGCAGCCGCCAGCGTCACCGCCCTAGTTGCGTACGAATGGCGCGAGAATAAGAAGGTGGCCAACACGCAGCACCCGGCCTTTCACGATTATTCGAACGCGAAGGGCATGTTGACCTGGATTGCTGTGCGCGATGGAGCTTGTTTTGCAATTGGGGATTGTTCGGGGTAGTCGCGCTCATCCCCAGTGTTATAACTGACGTGTTGGCTGCTGTTGAAGTGGACGAGGACGGGATTGCAAGAACGTGTGAGGGCTTTGAACACAGCAAAACTAATATAATGACTTGAAGCAGTAGTCTCAGTCTTGTGGTAACTATTGAAGAAGTAGCACGTGTTTGTTTCACTATCTGTGTTCACTTCGTTGCACGCATGGAATCAACTTTGAGCTCGAAAATCGAATCTAGGTAATTGCAACTGGCTCGTCTAGGCAAACAAGGCGCACGTCTTTACCAAGGCGGGTCATCGCTCAGCACGCAACGCCAACTGTGTGAATGGCGTGCGGAGGCCAGCCGATACAAATGCGTTGTTGCAAGGTCCTCCTTTGATGCACCATTTTCAACCCAAGTTGTTTTGAGGGAAAAGTACAGGGAAAAGTACAAGGTGCGACTGCCCAAGCAGGTCCCTTCATATTAAATTGAGAAGTTTTTGAACTCATCAGTTGTCGATTGCAGTGGAGATAAGAAAGTTTCAGCCAACGATTTTGATTTTTTGATTGAATGAATTCTTCTCCCAGCCATGACAAAGCAAGAAGAATCGGTAAAAGACTGATGTCAAAATTGGAAGCGTGTAAGTCACGTCTCGATGTGAACAATATGTGGCGCCAAACAAGTCTCGATGCGACATTTTCATCAGACACATCCGCGTCATGCAAGTCCTGCAACACCGCCTTACTGCAGCTATAAATACTGATTCCTCGAATGACTTCACATCTATCTTCATCTTTTCATTCAGCCTATCCCCTTTTAATAACAACGTTTTTTGCTCACGAGAACGTATTTCAACTCAATCTACACGAATCTTCCCTCCACATTCCATGTGTACGTACGTGCGGCCACACCCTTTCATCGCCCAACGAAAGCCGATCGAGAGGTTCTGTTTATAAAGTGAGAAAATCGGCCATTCACTGGTCTCCCAAAAAATGGGACTCAAGGATTGGTACACACAAGACGTCTCGGAGCTCCCAAAAACAGGATACCGCCTCAACGATGGGTTCAATGCAAGCGGAGACTTCCGAGTGAAGCCTCCACAGGGCGAGATTAGCGAAGCAATCATCAGTTGAGTTGCCAGGCCGCTGTGGGTGGCTACCCACCATCTCATTTCGCAAACTACATTGCAGACTTGGCAACCAATCCAGCAAAAGATGTTGTTCCAGTGACAGTTGTGTTTGACATTGTTGAGATGATCAAGGCATACTACGTGACGCCGTCGCTGGGCAGAGGGTGAGTCGAAGTGGCTGCTCACTGAATAGCTTGCCTCAAAACCTACACACGACTCCTTATACTCATCTAGGGCCCTGGAGGCAATCTGGGCACTATTTTTCAAAATGTATTCCAAGGACCAACGCCGTATTGCACATTGTCTCGTCGTTCTCGATATTCTCATGAAAAACTGCGGGATCGTATTTGTTAATAACGTAGCCCTGTACATGCATCTGTTGCGTAACTTTTTTGATCGTGGGGTACGATACGACGAGCCCGTGGTACCTCATCTTATGCTGTTGCATACAACACGACAGGACTTTGACGAAAGGAACACGTTGCTTGCCACTGGGATGATCGCGGGATGGCAAACCATGCAGATTGACATGTCGGTGGAGTTGCAAAACAAAGCCTTGGACCCAATTTCAAAGTTGGAGCAAATGTTCAATGCCCTTGTCCGCGCAAACTATCCATTTCCTGAAGGTGCATTCGACAAGGTTGGTGATATTCCATATATATTGAGTGAAGCTTACACTTGTGTAGATTCCTGCAGCGCGAATGGAAAAACTCAAAGCTGATGGCAACAAGCTCAAGTTCTCCATGTTGCGTACGGAAGTGACCGTCATTGGAAACGGACGCGAGTTGCACTTGCGGGAACATGGCACGAAGCCACTCTTTTCTTTGCAGTCCCTTGTTCCCAAATAAATCGTACCCATTTATTTGTTATGCTTTTGTCCCCCCCGAAAAAAAATATGAGGCACCAGAAAAGGACCAGAAAAGGACGGGGCTGACGAGCCCATTCTTGGTTTGACCTGTATTGCAAAACCGATACTTGATGTCGCACATGCATGTTCAGCCCAATCCCTCCACAGTCCTCTCCAACAAACCAAACCCCACAGCCTCAACTAGTGGTCTTTTCTATACGCAGCGCCCATCGATTGGACGGAGACAATTCGGCCTCAAGAAGAATCTCGGCTTACGAAGGCCGCACAGAAAACATCCCCCACATTAGCGAAGTCCTGAAGCTTTTTGCCAATTCCACCACTGTCGCTATTATTTCTTCATCTCGCCCTGCAGGGCCGACCGAGACGGCGCGCGAGTCCCTCTTTGCGGACGGTCCCATCGAATTGGCGGAGCAACGAGATCCGAAAGAGCTCTGCATGAAGGCGAGGAAGGGTGATTGAGGAGTTTATGGGATCATTTTCCCCTTTGTGGTGCCAGAGAAGCCTGAGATTCATGTGTCTCCAATGAATCTCCTCGCCCAATTTGAACAGCCCAAGCACGCGAAAGGATATCACCAGCATCTGCAAGTTTATTCTGCACAAGAGTGTATAAGCAAAATCCAGTTGAACTCCTATGGCCAGTTCCCGACAACCACGCAATTTACTGTCTGTTGTGAAACTTTACTTTTGTCATAGTTCGGTACTGTGTCCAGCCAGTTGTTTTTATTCTTGCACCATACTTTTTGACAAGCACAGGTTTTAGTGGGAGTGTTCACTTTGTGTGCGTCCCGAAGCCAGATTGCCACTTCAAGCATTTGTTTTTGAACGACAAATTTGCTAAAAGGCCGTTCTTGTAGAGGGTAAGGCGCGCTCGTGGGATGTCCTTGACCTAGATCGCATAGATTCTGGATGACATTCTGGGGTGGGTGCTTGAGAGGATTCCAGCGCTATCAATGATGTCGCATCAAACGAATCGTGTCCATCACGTCCTTGTCAAATATAACTCTGTCCCACTGCATTGAACCCTAATATCCTAGTTTCAGTTTGCCATCAAAAGAAACGCGCTTTCATCAGCAAATAAAGAATGCACATACTGAAGCAGCAACAAAAACCGAGATATAGATTATAAACACGTCATGGCAATGCAGCAACCCAACTTCAACCTATTAGTCACAAACAGCCTCGATCAAGCCCATGGCCACTTGGGCTTCCCTGAAACAAGCACGCACCTCTTTCCTGCCACAAGTCCCAACCCCACACTCCCAGCAGGAAAATACGGTTTCCACGACCCATACACGTTTTGCACCCACAGCGTAAACTCCCCGCGCGGCAGCGGCCCCTCCGGTAGCCGCGCCTGGCTGGCATCTACGGGCCACCCGCGCACTGGCACCGCTGTTGTCAGTGCCTGGGGATTCGCAGCAAGGTGGCGGCCGAAGGAGGCGAGGCTGTACGGGTCGTATGTGCGGTACTTGTTTTGGACAAGAACGGTAAAGGGTAGCGGCGCGAGGCGAGAGAACGGAGAGAGGCAGAGGTTGCGCTCGAGGATGTGGTATCGGCGTGGCATTTGTTGATGGCGACGCCTTTTTTCGGAGATGGTTGTGGTTAATGACCCGACACGTGCCTGGGATAAAATATGTGGCTAAACTTTCCAAGAGGACATTCTCGAAAGGTATTAAGAATACTTTTCTATTCATTTTTTACGGGGTGATGTCCCGTCCCGTATCCGGGAGTCAGAAAGGCCATGCAGAAACGGAATCCTGTTTGATTGACGGTTGTAAATTTTATTAGCGATCGAAGACACAAACGAAGGAAGTGTACTTCTGCACCTATTCTGATCGAAAATAACAGTGAAAACTTTGAAGGCGGCTGACTGTCTGACTGTTGCTGATGCTAACCTTTCCGCATATATCTTGCTCGCGAATTAATGTTCAGATTCCACTCGGCTGTATGCATAGGAATGACTTGAAAGTGAATCTTAGTCGGACAGCAAACTCTGCTGGATGCCTATTCGATTTCTGGTTTCAATGTTTGCTGTGCTGGATGCCTATTCGATTTCTGGTTTCAATGTTTACTCGAACTTGTTAAAGATGACATTAAATCAAAAATTATGGTGTTGGCCTGATGGGGCTATTGGAATAAGCTAGTAGCAAACAAAAAAAGAACAGGAATACCCATCTGCTAGAAAGTGAAAATGGAAATACATCACGGAGGAAACGGTCATTCTATAAGCTTACATAGAACATTTCACGTGGAAACAGTTTACGCACCATCTATAGAATCTAAAGAAGCAGCAGTTATCTGGTTGGAAGGTGTTCGTATCCGCAGCAGTGTTTGATGTACATCCGAAACCTGAAAGGGGCGATGACTCAATCCAATTTGTGGCTGTTTCAATTTCAGTTTTCAGGGAGAAGAAATTTTCTTTAGGATCCGCCACAAACATCCCTGTGCTTCCCAATCCGAACCTGAAGCCGATGGAGCCACGAACCGGCCAGACGAGCACGGACAACGATAGTGAAGGCGAGAAGCGGCAGTACAGCACCTCAGGGAAGACGCAGCGTAGGCTGAGTGCGCGCGAACGGGATGTTCTGTACTCTCTTGCGAGACAGGGTGTCCCAGCCGGTCAGGTTGTACCAAGCGACGATGCTGCCACCGAACTCGGTGAAACTCGGCGAGCGTCTCTCGCGAAGCACGCGCGCCGCAGCTCGTCGCTCGTGGGAGCGGATTGGGCATCCGATATTCTCGGCATCTCAAGTCAGGGTCCCTCCAGTCAAGGGCAAGTGACGTCGGGGAATGGTCGCTCATCAGAAGGTGGAGGGTGAGACTCTAACTTCCGTTTTCATTCTGTCCCTGTGCCGGAAGAAAGCGGTGTCTAATGATCGGTTTTTAATCTCATCGCGCACTTAATTAAACACCAGCCCACTCCTCGAACGCCGTGTCTCAGCAAATAACTCATTCAAGTCACGCTCGATAAAAGATGAACTCAATCTCGGTTTTATAGGCTCGCAAGTCAGCGAACCCATCATAAGCGAGCCTATCGACACCCTCATTGCTCAGAGCGAATACTTCCGCGATATCCCCTTCCCGAATACCCCCATCCCCCCTGGAACCCCACTTCCCTTTCCCCCCTCCGCTGACGGCTTCCGCGCACAACAAATGGCCAGCATGCCCCGCTCCCGGCCTCCAGGTCAAAGGCAAGAACGCACAGCCAGCCTGGCCTTTCCATATGGCGTTCTACCCCTTGATCCCACCGACCACCCCCCAAACCCGCAAACTCCCACCTTCCGCGAAGCCCGCAACGCAAGCCTGTCTCAAATCACCGCGCCGCTGCCTAGCCCTTTAAACATTGCGCCCGCCATGCAGCGCATCCCCGCAACCGTCATCCAGCACGGTACCAACCAAGGACTCACGCAGCAGGCCTTCAACCCCTCCTTTGCGGGACCTGAGAGCAGTGCTGCAAGCACACCCACCAGCTCCAAATACACGCGCACGCATTTCGAGTACCCGCAATAC
>MU614628.1:0-24564 GCA_025201725.1 Chytriomyces sp. MP71
GAAAGAGGAACTCACGTATATGACCTTGTCAAATCGACCAGGCCGCATCAGGGCCGCGTCAATCATGTCGGGTCGGTTCGTTGCGCCCTGATGAAGGAAAAAAGTATCGACTGTCAAAAACTTAAAAGAAAGCGTACACATTCAGACACCGTACCACAACCAACACGTCCTTTGAAGCTTCGATTCCATCCATCTCATTCAAGAGCGTGCTTAGCACACCTTCCTGTGTAGCATCTCGCGTACCACCCCCACCACCAGACAGATCACGGTTCCCCACGACAGCGTCAATTTCATCCAAGAAAATCACGCTCGGCGATGACAGGCGCGCGCGATGAAACAAAGCCCTCACTGAGTTCGAGGAGGGCTTTAACAAACAAAAGTATGCCACGGTCAACAACCAAAGGAAGGTAGGCCACACACCCGTCTGCTCCGAGTCCCCCACAAAGGGAGAGTAGAGCGCAGCTCCATTGATGCTGAGGAACGTGGCGTTGCTCGTGGCCGCAATAACGCGCACGAGGGTTGTTTTGCTACATCCAGGCGGGCCGTACAGGAGTACGCCGCGCGGTGGTTGAAGGCCCAACCGCGCGAAGACGTCACGGCGCGTGACAGGCCACTCGACGCACTGGCGGAGCTGCTGCTTGACAGCCTCGAGGCCGCCGACGCTGTTCCATGTGAGGTTGGCCGGGACGGTGACGGTATGGCCGCGGGTCGTAGATGGAGTCGTTATACTGAGAGCATGGGAAAAGTCGGAGGCGGTCAAGCTGGTTCGGTTGGCTTGATGAGTGGATATAAACGGCTTCGTCACATACATTTCTCGACCCGACTCCATGCAATGAAGCCACGCCTCTCGCCACAGGGCTGCCAGATCTGCACCTACATATCCATTCGTGGACACAGCCAAGGCCCCCCAATCCACGCCATCATCCACCAGCTTTCCTACCTCCCCGTCCGCACCGGCAAAGCCACGCAAAATGTCCAGCCGTGCTGCCTCACTCGGCGCGTCGATGGCAATCTCGCGATCGAACCGGCCGGGCCGGCGCAGTGCAGGGTCGAGTGCGTTGGGCCTGTTTGTGGCGCCAACGACAATGAGGCGCTCTGGACGCGACTTCATGCCGTCCATGAGGGTAAGAAGGGTGGCGACCATACGGGATTCGGATTGGGAAGATTCGTTTCGGTTTGGAGCTATAGAGTCCTATGTTTGCACACAAGTAAGGAGAGTCGGAAAAAAAGAATATCAGAGAGTGGGTTGTGTACATACTATCTCGTCGATAAACAGAATGCAGGAGCTGGTAGAGGATATGGAGGCACGATTGAGGGCTTCGTTGAATGTGGCACGTATCCGCTCCTCGCTCTCGCCCACCAGTGCGCCAAATACGTCGCTACCGTTGAGGACAACGAGATGCGCGTTACAGTTTCGCGCAACAGTGGAGACAAGCATGGTCTTGCCGACGCCTGGGGGACCATAGAGCAGAACGCCCTTTGGACAGTCGATGGCGAGGTGTGAAACAAGGTCAGCGTGCATGAGGGGTACTTTTAGAAGGTCGTAAAGCGACGCATAGGCGCGTTCGAGTCCATGCGGGATTGATTTTATCCGTGGTCGTAGCTGCGATGATGATGATTGTATCGTGGCAACTTGAACGTGTGGTAGTTCAGACGAATCGCCTGACGTGAGATGAATGTGCAGAATGGAGTGAGGTGAGACCAAGAGGGAGCCAGTCTCTGGTCGGGTGCGAGTGATTGAGAGACGAAGAGAGCCATCCAGTAGTGACACGACACTGTTTGACGAAACAATGTGACCGCGTAGCAGCGAGGCAATGAGCTTTTTGGTTTGTAGGTGGTTGAGTGTGGGATGATAATATAAGTGTGACGGCGTGAGATGAAGACAAGAAGCGAGGGACGTCGAAATCACCTTCCTGACACGAGTCAGGGGCAGACGCGTGACGCGACAGCCGCAGACTGCGAGTTCGTGGCCCGCGTCTCTGAAGGACCACTGCAACTGCATTGCAACGACCTGCGCCTGGGTCACTGCTGCCACTGATGCGACGGTGCATTTCCCTCCTCCTCTGGTTCCGGGACTCGTTCGGAGACTGGTGTTGCTGAGACTGGTTCCGATGCTGGCACTGGTGAGCGGCCAGACGCGGGCGTGGTGGTGCCGGACGACGGGGCCGTCCTCCTCTCCCACCACCACCACCACCACCTCCTCCTCCTCCTCCTCCTTCTTTTCCTCCTCGTCCGCCTCGTCTCCAGCTCGCGCCACACAGACCCAGTCGCCGATGCGCGATCCCGTGCTGGCAAAGTCGTCCCGTTCGAGCAAGACAACAGAGCGGCAGTCCATCTCTCTCACGAAAAATTCAATGGACGCGGACGCCGCCGAGAATCCGTGGGCGTCCAGTGCCACGACAGCCGCCAGCCCCAACACCGTGGCGTCAGAGGTGCGGGCCGCGCAGGAGGCAAGCACGGTGCTGTCCTGCGCCCGTCTGGCCACCGACGACGGCGACGATGACGAGAATGCGGAGGACGCCGAGCGCATGCCTCTTCTCGCCCACCCAGACTCCCGTTCAAACGTGGATCCACACAGTGCCAGTAGTCCCAACAACTACCCACTCTTTGCCACCGCATCCGCTGCAGCCGCACTCGTGGCTCTAGCAGTCGCTGCTGCCGACGTTGCATCTCCCTTCGCGCACTCCCCGACGCCTCAGTCTCCTTCACTCTACATCCTCGCATGGCTGTTCATGACATCCTCCTTCGCAGCCCTTTCTTTTGTTGCCAAAGAGAAGGTGCTCCTTAGTCCTCTCCTCATCGCATTTGGTGCAGTCACAATGCTAGTCGGAACTGCCGCTTATGTGTCCTTGCGCAACTGGGACGCGGCTTGGCTTTTTGGATGGGCTTTCACTCTCATCGTTGCCGTTTGGTCGCAAAATCATTCACTTCAGCGAGAAAGCACCGCCACAACCATGCTTTGGCAACGTAAAATAATACACTCTCGCATCTCTATGGCTCTCTTTACCATCAGCTCCTTCTTTGTTGTGCTGGTAACCTGTCACGGCGTTTCCGTGAAATGGCTGTTGGCAGAATTCCCACCAGATGGCGCGTTCTACACTACAAACTACACGTCTGGAATCCACATGCACTGTATGGGCAGTGGATCTCCCACTGTGGTTTTTGAAACTGGACTGGCCAGCACGCGACACGACTCGTTCCAGAAACTGTTCGACCGTATCATACAGACCACGCGTGCATGCTGGTACGATCGACCTGGATACCTGTATAGTGCACCATTCGTTGGTGACAACCAGGTGCAAAGCATCCAACTCTTGAGTGCCAACTTGCATCACCTATTGCAGGAGGCTGGGGAGTCACCACCGTACCTTCTCGTCGGGCACAGTATTGCCGGACTCTATCTTCGCGATTTCGTCTTGGATCATTTCGAGGACGTTAGCGGACTCATGTTGCTGGACACGAGCCATGAGCGGCAGGCGGAAAGCCCGAACCTGCATCCGCCCAATGCAATGATGAAGGCACTCGCACTGAACGCAATTACCCCGCTGATCCCATCTCTGAGCGCTCTCCGTCTCTTTGCTTCCCTCTTCAGCGGAGGTGCACAGGACACCGTCTCCAGCCGCGACGCATATCACTACCTCAACGGCTTGTCCTGCAAAAGCATCCTCAGCGAGCTCATGGGCTCCTTCGGCCTCGACAACTCGGACACCCCGGCGCTGCATGCCCTCACGGCCAAGCTTGATCGCGTTCGCTCCGAGACGGGCACCGAGACCGTCTTCGCTCACCTGCCCCTAACCCTCCTCACGGGGGGCCTCTCGGCGGACGCTTACTGCGGTATGGCGGGACTGGTCAACTGCACGCGCGTCGCGGACCTCCCCGCGCTCGGCGGGCGCGAGAGTGCGCGCGGAAGCGTTATCTTCGAGGGCCCCGGCGCCGTACCGCCACCTGGGGATATGCGGGGGTGGCTGGCGTTCCAGAGAGATCAAGCGGCGGGGAGTGCGGATGCGGTGTGGGAGCTGTTTGCAGATGCCTCACATTTTGTGCATCTGGATCGCTTTGAAGGGACGGTGGAGAGGTTGGAAGAGTTGAAAGAGCGCGCGGTGCGGTATTGGAGGTCAAAACTACCGAACTCTCCCCAAAACAAGGTGTAAGAATAGCAAATAAAAAGAATCCACAAGTTTGTCACATGAAAGGTGTATGTGCTGAATGGAGGAAGCTGTGAAAGCGAAAAACTCACGGTTATCAGTCGGAACCACCGGTGTACATGTTTCGTTGGACCTTTACTTGCAAACCTCGTAGTCACCCCTTGCAGATCAACAACTTAGCGGAGTGGATACACTCAGTTAAAACAGAACACAGTATTCAATCAAAAATCTCATGGAATATGGCTCTCCCCATATTTCAGGCAGAGCAGAGCCCCCACATTGATCGGTGGTGGGAGGGGCTTCATGAGAAGGAGAGTTTTGTTTTTCAACATAGTGGCTCCAAAATTCCGGTAAAATGAAGTGTTTGAACCATATGATCGTTAAATATGGTCATCGCTCAGTTTCAACCATGATGAGCGTGCTTGTGTTTTTGGTGATGTTGGTCAAGGGATAACACATGAGGAAGAGTGGAATGGCAGCCTCTCGTTTAGATGTTCATTTATTCTTGACTGCGTTCAAGACGCTGTTGGCGCTGCCATAACTTGAATAAAACCTTCACAAATTATTTGGGTATCCTTGATCGCACTACTCCCACAGCCAGTTGCAGGTCAGTAGGACATAATCTTGGATGAACGGTGAAGGAAAATTTTTTCAGCTGCTAAGTGAATTGGCGCAACTGCGATTTTACATGGGCCATTGAAAGAATGTAAAACAATAGGAGTTGCTACATTCATTTGGGTTGAACACTTGAATGTTCAGGAAACAATTTTCTAACAATCATAACAGTTGAGTGGAAAAGAATTGAAACCACTGGTTCAATCATGGCCAATAAAACAATCAGTTTTGGTGTTGAAGTACGCTTGCTGTCAATGTATCCTTTTTCAGCTAGCACAATGACAGTCCAATTCCTGTTCCACATGGGGAAGTCCATTTCAATGATTTCGTCGGCTTCTACAAGCTTTTGCACGTCATCCACACTCAAGCCTTGCGCGTTTCTGTGGATTTCATTTAGATCTTGGAACCCAACCCAACTTTGTTGTCTCACGTGAAATTATCAAAACGACTGTCGGAGATGGGACTGTAATGCGCTAAAAACGTCTGGTTTGCAGCACCCTCTGGGTCCTATGAGGGTTGATCTTCCGTCTGAATCAACTCAAAGGGTATCACTTACGCTGATCAAACAGAAACACATGGAACTTGTCAGGTATCAACAGACCACTCAGGGCGGTCTGGACAATCAAGTTGCAATCGACAGAGCTAATAGAAACATAGCGGAAGTTTTCCCTGCCCGTGAACGTACGCGTCAACGACTTGTTCCAGGGATCAAAGTAGATCGGGGCGAAGAAAATGATGCCACTCATGGGGTACGACAGGTATGAGAGCTGCGTGCGGACCGTGACGGCAATCGTGCTTGTGTTGAACATGATGTCGAAGAGAGGTTTTCTGGCTACTGTTTCAGAGTATCCATTGAATCCAAGAGATTTGTTCTGTGTTTTCTTCTGAGAAAAGTTCGGGCTGGGTTATTGTACGATGCTTACCACCAAAGGGCTCTTGTCATTCGATACGTAAGTCAGGACAAAATAGAAGGGTCTCTCTGGAGCAATACGCTTTGTACCATTGGGGAATTTTTCCCTTTGCGAGTTGTTAAAGATCCGTTGGAAACAAACCGCCAATCCTCACCAAAAATTAAACGTTGTGTGCGAACCAAAGTTTGAGCCATAATCTTTGAACATCATCATCTCAGTTTTGGCCCTTTCTTCAAGCGTAATGTACTCGTAGATTCCGACAACCGAGTTGTTTCCAAGCAAGCCAAAGTATCCTTCCGAGTCTGACATACGTTGATAAAGGCGCTCTGTAATGTTGCCTTCCATGCCAGTGATCACGTCGGCCATCACGATGGAGCCAATGGACGCGTATTGCCACGACGAATGAAGGGTTTGAATCATGTTTACAGCGGTGCCAGCGAATGACTGCTTTGCAAGTGCTTCTTCGTCTGCATAAGCAATATCCCATTTGTAATAGGTCATGGGGATCGTGATGGTTAAGGAGATTGCCAACGTGATCAACGGATAATACATCAGGAAGAATGGGATGGAGACCTCCTTCTTGATGGTTATTTTTTTCTTGACCGCGCCCAAGACGCTGTTTGCGCTACCATGTCGTGAATGTGAAACGGAGTTTGACTTTTTTGATTTCCTTGATCGCACTGCTTCAACGGCCAGCTGCAGGTCGGGACACAGTAATATTTGGTGACTTGCAGACCTACACAACGCGCAACTGCCATCGGTAGCTTCCACTTGAAGAAGTGGCGCAGTTTGTTGGGAATGAACTCCTTTCATTCGGATTTACGTGTAAATTTTTGCAAGGGCCAGCTTGCAACTGAGGTGGACGATACTTCCAGCGAATAGAGCCCTCGAGCAATGATCAGGGTTGTGTCACGCCACCTTTCTTGAATGGATGCTCTGCGAAACAAGGGAGGGACAGGTATTGACAGCCTCGTAATCAAACCAAGCAACCTAATCCAAACGGATCTTTTCGAATTTCCACTCTTGCAGACGATGTGGATGACTTTGGCAATAGTCTGAGGCTGCTGATATTGATGCAAATTATTGAGCCTGAGCCACAGTTGGCGCCCCAAAAAGTCCTTCACTGGATGCTGGAGGAAAGGCACCTACATTGACAGATTGCTTAAAAAGGAGCTGTTCTGACTTTGCACTCATACAATCAGCCATGAGGTCAGTGACTGGATGACCATAATGTTGATTCTGACTGGAAGGTGTGTCAGGATCTTGGTTGCAACATCTGAGTGCTCTCCTCTACCCTTGAAAATCCTGTGCAGGAGTAGACTGTTGAGGATCTTTTGGGTACAACATTCTCCATGTCCAGTTTTGGATAATAGGGTTCATAGGGTGGTCCTACTTACTAGTCAGCTGTGAGCACTTGTTGACTAAATCATTACAAGTTAGGTGGCTCAACCTCAAGTGTAGGGTATAAATGTATATTTATTTTATAAGTTATCAATTATAATAATTCATATAATTGGTAAGACAAGAATATGTACTAGTCAAGGTGAGTAGGCAATAAATGAGGTTGGCGCGACAACATAACGTAAAACAAGCACCTTGTGCCAGGACTGGAGACCATGTGTTCTTGATTCTTGGATTATTGTGGTGAGATTGCAGTAGCAAGGAAAATTTTTATTGGCTTTGGTTGATGCAGGTTCCATTCCTGAATTAAACCTAGACTTCATGTGTGTGTGGTCTTTGTTGATCAAGCAGATCAATTTATATCAGTAAAAAACAATGAGACTACTGTCTCATAGCTTTCTTACCTTATGTATTCAACTCCTCCTATGCCATTCCCTCCATCACTTTTTTTTTCTCCTTGTTGCCATCAGATGGGACCAGATTGTCAATTGGATGGCAGAAAAGTAATGGTTGCCTTTCCCTTCTTCATGACAGGTTAAGCTTGGCCTTTCGGAACAACAAATGTGACTGAATGTTCTTGATGCAAGGTATTGCCAGTTTGTTCAGATAAACCCATCAATTTGAGCTCAAATCACTGAAACATGACTCTAGATAAGGTTTGCCTGAGACGGTTGAAACTTGTTGGAGAAAGACCACAGCCCACTAATATGGGGGAAGATCCATTGATTGCTGTGCTCACTGCTTGTGCACTTGAATGGAACAGCATGCATGTTGCTTCCTTTTTAAATCTTCCTTGCCTCAATGAGAATACTCCCCACAGTTTTCTGTGATTTGTTCTTTGAGTTTCCTCACACCACCAATGAATATTCCTGCATTGGAGATTTGGCCTGCATTGGAGATTTGGGACAGCAACTACAATCCAAGTCCATCAGATGCGCATTGATCTGCATTGCTTCCCACCATAACCACCATACTTGTCTTTCCAGGTGATCTACTGTATTTTTCCCCATACCACCCATATTATAGCTTCATCCAGTTCAAGTTAGTGGATTACACACACCTGGCCACCCTCATCAGGCTTCTTTTCTAAGAACTGTTCGTTGAAAGGCTTCCAGTTGCCTGCACAGAATCCTGTTGAGTGACTCCAGACTGTTTGGCAATAACTTCAAGCCGTTTTGAGCACAGCGACTTACCAAAAAAGGATAAAATTTATGAAGCCAAACTTTCATTGAATCTCAGTTCCCTCTTTGGTATTCAGCAGCAGTAGTTGGGAGCATAATGTTGATTCCTTGTTGCATGATTGTTGATGGTGCTTGGACTTCTGCACAGCCAACATTCATGAGAAAGATGATTCTTATGTTTGTGAGGTCATCATCACTAATGTTGGGGTTGCAAAGACGAATAGTCTCCATGAAAGATTTGCGGACACATGCTTGTGGATCACGTACCTGCATATCTTTCTATGCCACTTTTATTCGTGGAAGAAGTTCATCCCATCAGAAATGCAACCCGTGTTAACTTTTCTTCATACTGAAATGCTATATGTTGTTACCAACGTGCATGATGTTATTCGCGCCTATGCAAGCCGCCAAACTCATACTGGCCCCGTTGTTCCATTTCAATCTTCGTTTTCCCCATACATTTCCTCAGAAATGAATGCCTCATCCGGCCCAGGCACGGCGAATGCGAACCAGAACGCGAGCTTCACGTCCGACTCGGGCAACGCGAAGCAAATGGCGCTGACGTGCACTGGCCACTCGCGACCCGTGAACGACCTGCACTTCTCGGCCTTTGCGGCCACAGGCGACTACTACCTCATCTCCGCGTGCAAGGACTCCGTTCCCATACTGCGCAAGGGCAGCACAGGAGACTGGGTCGGTTCTTTCAAGGGTGAATACACACCTATTTTGTGGTCGTTGGCTGAGCCGCGCGTCCAAACCCCTCCCCTACTCCTTCACACCTTAAAAGGACACAAGGGCGCAGTATGGGCAACTCGAATTACGCCTAATGCTGCCCTTTCCATTACGGGCAGTGCTGACTTCACCGCCAAGGTTCGCTTCACCCTTCTTTCTACTGCAATTAACTCGGGCGCAGGTGTGGGACAACGTGACGGGTCAACCCGTACTCTCTTTCGAGCATTCACACATTGTGCGAACAGTCGACGTATCGGGTGTGTGGAGTTATCGTCCAATCGTAACTCTGTTGACTGATTCAATTGCTCACAGATGATGCCCGTTACGTCCTAACGGGCGGCCTCGAAAAAAAATTGCGTCTCTTCGACTTGCGCTCGCCCACTGCAGCAACACCGGCCCGCGTTCTCGAAGGTTGCAACAACGACGTCAAGACCGTCCTCCTGGACGCAGTACACGGCCTCGTCTTCAACGGAGACGGCAACGAAATGCGCGTCTGGGATCTGAGAAAAAGTGTCCAGGTGTCGAGCAGGATCTTTGACCAGGAGGTCACCTCACTGCGATTCTCGTGGGATCGCAAATACATTCTATGCACGGCTGGCAAGCGCGTTTACTTTTATAACGCCATTACTGCAAGTTTGGAAAAGCAGTATGATGTTTCGGTGGATGCCTCCTGTGCAGCCCTGCATCCGAGTGAAATCCGATTCGTTGTTGGAGGCTCATCGGACCTGTGGGTCCGCGAGTATGACTTCGCATCTGGGGCAGAGTTAGAGGTGTATAAAGGACATCATGGTCCTGTTCACTGCTGTGTAAGTTTTGGCGGTGGCTTCGTACGGAGTCATGCGATAACTGCATTAACTGTTTTCCCACTAGCAATTTAGCCCCGATGGACAATTGTACGCAACAGGAAGCGAAGACGGCACTGTGCGCTTGTGGCAGACATTTCCTGGCACATCGTACGGGTTGTGGTTGGTTTTTCTGCATTTTGTCATTGCAAGCTCGCGTTCCAACTCTTGCAAAACAGGCAAGCGACTTGATGAACTTGACGCAATTGAAAACGGACTTTATACCAAAATGGAAGAGGAAATAAATCCACCATCATGCACCCCAATGCACAATAGCCACCATCCACAATTTATCAGGTGTATTGCAAGAACATAACCGACATTGGAAGGCTCCAGAACGAAAAAGAGGTTAAAAGGAATTAGAAACAGCAACAGGAAGCGAAAAACAAATGGAAAAAATGGGCTTATGAAACAAGTCAAACTCCGCAGGCTATCTCAGAGCTCTCCCTTCAGTACCCCATCAATGCAAGCATGAATGTACTCCTTCCTGGAAGATAAGTCCACCCCAAAGAAGCGTCCCAACTCTTCACGCACACTCTTTCGAGTGACGGTCATCAAGTCAGCTGAAGCCAAAATCTGACGAATCTGGAACAGAATCTCCTCATCTGAGGGCTGACTGCGGTTTGTAGAACCGCCAGACAAGACAGATGCGGCATACCCAGGCTGTTGCAAGACAGGGGCATTGGGGAATCCAGGCTGCACAAATGCGCCTATTTGACTTCCTCCATAAACAGATCCGGCGACGGGCACACCCATCATGGGAACCTGGCCATATGCAGAGCCATAAACCGATCCTGCGACTTGTTGTGGGATCATGGCCCCGTAAGCAGAGCCGGCCATAGGCACGGCGCCATATGCAGATCCAGCGTAAGGACTTCCATACACGACGGCAGAATTGCGGTAAGATGGAACTGCAGACGTGAGACCGGCCGTGATTCCAGGAGTCGCTGAACGAGCGGGGCTGGCCTCGATTTGTTTAAGACGTTGAGCTTCGTATTCGGGCCACTTCTGGAGCACGATTTCGGCCGGATTGTAGGGTTCAAACTCGGCCTCAACCTCCTTGGTCTGTCCATCTTCCACGACGACGCGAGTGTTACCCCAAGAGAAGTCATCGAAGTGCCAGAAAGCGTACAGAGGAATGTAGAGAGCAGAGAAAGGAATACAGAGGAAGTACTATCAAAAGAAGTGAGTATAAGGAACACCAGCTATAGGTCAAGATACATACCACAATCATCCAACCAATGTGCTGCCATTCCCGCTTCAAGATGAAGATAATGATTTGAAATCCGTAAATGGCGGCAATCATGATGATGGAAATGAGGGGGAACGAAAATTGCTCCGGGTTGGATGTCGCCGCATAAATCAGGTATGCGATGTACGCCAAAGTTGCTGGTTGCACAAAAGTGGCGAAAAGATCAATGAAAACAACGAATCGCATGTCAAAACAGCACACTCCGCACAGCTGTCGGAGGGCCAGGAGTTCCATGAGGTTGTGCACCGTGGAGTTGATCCAACGACGTCTCTGAGATAGCAGCACTGCAAACTTTGCAGGTCCCACCGTTTTGCACTTTGCATCAGAGGTAAACGTTGTCTTCATGTGAGGGAAATGCTTCATCAAGAGGGTCGTCAAATAACGATCCTCTCCGAGATAGAGCAGATTCTTCAAGTGGAGTGTGTTGACGTCGTTTTCAGAATAGTCCTGGAGTACACCTGGGGCAATTAAGAGAGGAATGTTCTTGACAGGCGTTCGGATACGGTAAATGGAGAAACAACCAGGAAGACAAGTCACACTTCCAAACAAGGATTCGAATGCTTTCGCAAGGTTGTGAGAAATGTAGTATTCATAAACCTGCAGAGAACAAGAGTCAGCACGTTCCAAGACACAGTCCCTCGGATAAACAAACCTGCATCATAGACACCCAAGACTCCCTCTCGTTGGCGAGCAAAGTCTCACCGCAGAGACCGATAATCTTGGAATCACGGGCCATGGTGGAAATCAGACGGTTCAAAGAATCCCGGTAAGGCTCCGTGTCAGCATCGATGGAGAAGATGAACTCGTAAAAAGATGGGTCAACACCAATAATGTTCTTCATGTGATGGTACATTTCCAGTTCGAGAGGATTCATGGGCTGGTTAAAATGAACACGAGACAGGTAACGCATGAGAATTAGCTGAGAGTCGCGTTTTCCGCTGTGGTTAAAACGTTAGAACCCATCTTCCTCCAAGAGCACAAAAGGACATCACAAAATACCGGTTTCCTGGTCTCTGTCTCTCATTGGGTCGTCCAACTTTCACCACAACGATGTAAGGAACAACGCGACCGTTACATTCGTACAATCCGGAGTACACCTTTCCATGGTTGTGTTGCTTGCCGCCTTCACCCAAAGACTCGAAAGACTTGGATTCTGGATCAAGTGCAGGGTCCACCCCCAAAATATCGAGTACTATACGGGGTGTCGGGCGATCGTTACCGGAACCGATGATCATACCGTCAGCAACCACAAATATGAGCTTGTGCTTGTCTTCGTACTCCAAGTTTGCCAGAGATTCAATCGTTTTGACCAAAGAAGATTCACCCTAGGTTGAAAATTCATTTGGCTGAGTTCTTTCACGCACCCTGACAATATGCAAAAACACACTCACCTCAGTGTAACAGGGAACTAAGCAAATAACAAACTTGTCATGATCTTCAGGCACGCGCTTCCCGCCAAATTGCAGTGCCGCCAAAAACTTGACACCAATAACAAGCACCAACACGGCAGACGCAGCCAACAGAATGTAATTTTGTACTTGACATTTTAAATCATTGCGGTGGTCAAGTGGTCCAATGTAGAACATGTTGTCCATGCAAGCTGTCGCGTTGGCCCAGGTTGCACGGTCGTTGGTCTTCAGGTACTCCCAGTACTGAGTAGTGTCCACCCCTTTAGCGCCATACGTGTCAAACAAGTCCTGTACGTAGGGTCCCATGAAGTTTTTGCCCTTGTATGCTTGGGAGTAGAATGCAGTCACGTCGTACACCTTGTCATAGGCCACAATCACGCGGTTGTTGCCGCCAAGGAGAGTTCCAATGCTTCCTGAGTCCCAAACAACTTCACCCTTTCTGTAAGACCGGACCAGCGGCATGAAATCTCTAGCTGGGGTACCAGTGCGTCCGTGCTGGTACCACTGACCAGAAGTGATGGCCTGCAATTGGTTGGGGAATAATGTGAACGTGGCCGGCTTGGCATACGCGCCGCAATAAGTGCTCCAGTAGTAACTCTTATCAAACATTTGAGAAACGTCTTGTCCAAACACCTGGGCCTCCCAGTATCCCTGCGTGAGCTGATTCGTGGCAATGTCCAAAGACTGGTGGGAGTTGTAGATATCCTGCGCCGAGTAGTAGGTTCCGTACATGTAGACGAGCGGGGCTTGGTTGAGACGGTTCTTGGCACTGATCTGACCAGCTGAGAGCTGGTTTCTGACAGGACACAAAATGAGACCGATTCCAATGATAAAGAAGAGAATCAAGGCGTTCAAGAAGGCAATTATGATGCAAAGCGCCAATTTTTCACGCCAAGCCATACGACGATCTGCAGTGCGCATTCCAGCACATTTGAGGAACGGCGAAGGCACCCACCAGGTCAAGCACCAAGTGCAAGAAACCCACAGACATCGCTGCTTGGACATCTTCTTCTTGACAAGTTCAGACTTGCCCTTGGGACCGGTTGCTCCCTTCGCTAACAAACGTCCTTGTTCCGCAACATCCATCGCATCAGTGGCTTTTCCACTGCCTCCAGCCTTCATACTGCCCATGGGGATGCCTCCACCAGCGCGTTCGCCTACCCCAAATTCAGAATCAAAGTGACTCTCCCCATCGTCAAAGTCGCCCGCGGCGCTCTCCCCATAATACTCCGTATCCACGCCATACTCGCTCTCCATAAACTCGCTTCCTCCATTGTTACGAAGCGCGCGCGCGGCAGACTTGTCAGCTTCCTCAATCGCGCACAGTCCGTCCTCCAGCTGCCTCCACACATTCTCCGCAAGGAACATCTTCGTCGTGCCCACTTTGGCCTTCAAAACGTCCCAACCAGCGACGCGAGCGAGCTCTTCGCACTGCGCACGGGGGTTGGAGCCGCCAAACTCGCCAAAGAGCGTGACAAGGATCGGGTTGAAGCGCGTCAAAAAGTCCGCGTGGCGGAAGGCGGCGCTGTAGAGCAGAGCCGAGTTTTGCATCAAGGCCGGGACTGCCATGTTCTGAATTTGGCGCTTGAAAGTGTCGGCGTCAAACTTGGTGTTGGCCGGGTCATCCGTTTGCTTTACGTGCAGAATGAACCATGATTGCGTGTCAGCAAGAGTCTCCAAGACGCCATCCAGCGAACTGCGGAACTGTGCAAAAGTGGTGTTTCAAGCGTGAGCAAACGAATCTGTCGGCTCAACAACTAGACACCGGAGCAGAACAAAAGGATTACACACCTTTTGGCTCACAGTAGAGTCAACGCCCACAATTCCTGCCTCCTTTTTGGAAGAAGACCCACGCTTCAAACTTGGGAACCGGCTTCGCTCCACGGCTGCTACAACCGTACCAGTATCTCCAGCATGAGTCAAAGTCGCCACCATGCGGTCACTGAACAGCCCGCGCAAAAAGGGACTCGACGTTCCGGGGTTATCCTGACTTCCGCGCACGAGCGTCACGAAATCGCTCTGAAGCACATCCGTATTGGCCTCAACAAATCCGCGTGCATCATATTGCAGTGTCAACAGCTCCTGCATCTCTTTCTCATTACCACCATACCGCCCACTCTGCGCTCGCTCCACATAATGCGTCACAGTAAACATGTGCTTCCCCCGCTTGCTCCCATCCGCAACAACAGCAGGACTACCAGGCGTCAAGACCACAAACCCTGTTTGTGGTACAGCTCCTCCCGCCGCTACCGCCTCACGATCCCTCAAACGCTCCATGAGCTTGCTCCCTTTTGTTCCTACCGCACACTCCAAATCCACAGCACGCAGTAGTCCCGTGTCGCTGTCTAGAGCCTCCACGAGTGCACGCTTGACACCCGGCACGGTCGGCGGCGCCGCGAGGCCTTCGGCTTTGAGCACATCACGCGGCAGGGCAAAGAGCTGCTCAACCATGAACGCCTCCATCCGTGCGTTGGCATAGTTTACGAGCAGTCGCTGAAAGGCGTGGCCAGACTCGCCGCCGGGTGCATGGCCACCGAAGAAGCTGCCGGGAAGGTCCACAACAGCGACGAAGTTGCTCCATGCGCTCTCGTCCGTGACGCAGAGGGCATTGTTTATTTGTTCCACAAGGTAGCTAAGCACGACGCTGTAGAGGACACGCGCCAGGCTGTCGCGCTGCTCGGAGGCTGCTCTGCTGTCGAGGAAGATACTGATTTTATCCTTGCGGATGATTTGCGTCTTGTATGTGAGGCAGGCTTCGAGGGTCGCCGGGTGCACGCCTAGAAGGTCTGCAACTAGACTGAGCTGCTGTTGGTTCTTTACGGTACAGGGCTCGTCCGCCTTGTTTGGGTCATCGAGAAAAGAAATGTTTCCCAAATGCAAGATTGCTGAAAGGAGCTGGAAGATTTGTGTCTGATGGCGCTTTCCGATGCCGACGCTCTTAAGACTTTCGCGCAAAGTTTCCATATCAACACCAGATCCATTTGCAGGTGGGGAGTATCGGATACCAGCCACGTTCAAGTAGTGGTAGTGGGCACTGTCACCCAGCTGCCATTGAGTCTTTTCTTCCTTCGATGCGCCTTCCACCAGAAGGTAAAACACATTGAAGTTGCATCCATGGTCACTGGCTCCCGTGACGCGACCGCGATCCATCAGGAAATCAATCACTTTCACTCCCACAATCTTGGCCTTCTTGTTGAACTGGTATTCAAGGTAGCTACCGGCCGTTGAAGCGGTCGGGTTCGCAGCAGTGCATGCGCGACTGAATGCGGCGAAAATTGAGTCGAGCCTGAGAATGGAGGATACCAGCTTAGACTTTTTCTTTTTGGTCTGTGAGCCAGGCTTCAAGGTACTAATGTCGCATAGATGACGTGTGATAAGCTTACGCGAATCTGACTTGCCTGTGCCAGTCTCACCGCTGTGATTTGTATTACGAAGGGTTGGAGGTTAGTGGGATAAGACAAGGGGGGTGCGACACGACAAAATTAAGGCGAACGCACAGAAGCACAATGGCCTGGTCCTCGGCACCTCGTTTAAGATGCCACCATGCGGATGCGGAGATGTCGAAGACAGAGATGGCGGGGACGCCAAGCCCCTTGTCTCCGGAGGCAGTCTCGGAGTGCTTTTTTTGGAGGTCAGTGAGGTCGCGGGCCCACTGCGCATGGGCTTTTGCGGTGGAGTCTGAGAGAGCTACCGCGGCCTGAACGGAGGCGATGGGTCGCACGGAGACAAGGGCGCGCGAACCGATCCGCGAGGCGTGGGCGCCGGATAGTACGCGGGCGCGCAAAGTTTGGGCGGCAGAGTCGGGCGTGGGGGTGGGGCCATTCGCGGCGGAGGAAGAATAGTATCCTGACGTAGAAGAGGAGGAAGAAGACGGCTTGAAGTACGGCTGGGCAAGGTCATCCGACGTGCTCGGTGCAGCCGTCTCGGCCACTGCCGCCGCACTGAACGGATTCAATTTGCTCATAATAATGATGGTGATTGCTCTGGTTCGGTCGCCGACCTTATTGTATCAGCAGCTGGTATCCGAATATCTGTATTCGTTGGTCAGACACGGTCCCACTGCGTACAGCCACCGCCGCACTCCCGCTCGCTCATGCACATCCCGCTTGCCACTCCGGTACTCTCCTCCACGCCACCACTTGATTCCCGACGCAGCTACTCACACTGTGGCAAGATAGCAGAGGCAGGCTGTCGTCCGTGCAGTGGGCCTAACCTTCCGCTTCTGTGACGAAAAAAGAACACAGTGTGAAAAATCTCGTTTGTGCATACATGTTCGAACAAGGACGGCGGGCCCGAAACCACTGCCTTTCCCGTTATTCACCGCTCTCTCTGATGCGATCCCACCTCTTGTTGATCCTTGCTTCGTACCTTGGTCACTAAACGTGAGAAGACTGAGACTTGGCTATTCTGTAATAACGGACGCTTATGAAGAACGAAAGAGAATCGTTGCAAGGGTTAGGATTTTTGCAGATGGGGATGAAAAAGCGCATAATTTGTTGGGACCAGCGATCATGTCAGTGAGCGGTCGGACCATCTGCTTCACAGGAACTCTTCTCCAGCTTAAAAGAGCGGAGGCTACCAAGAAGGCGATCCTTGGTAAGTTGAGTGTTTATTCGCGTTGATTGGAGGCTGATCAAACCTCAACCTCAACTTGCGGCAGCTGGAGCCGATGTGGCTGGCAGCTTTAACAAATCAGTGGATCTCGTTATCGCTGGTAGCGACGCAGGCAAGTATACTACAGGACTCTCCTTCTGAAGGCTGAAGGCCGCAAAAGGGTGCCTCCGTCACATGTCCCCCAATGATCACCCATCTCGTGGCCGATGACAGCTTTCTTCCAGATAACTTACATGCAATGACTTACAATTACATGCATAAACTTAAACAGGCGCAAAGCTCGACAAGGCGCGAGATCAAGGAGTGGAAATCTGGGATGAATCGGCCTTCCTTGAATCCCTCGGCGACTCTGCATCCCCCGCCGCGGCAAAAGCCTCTCCCGCGACGCCGCTGAGCAAGAATAAGAAGGTCGCGGCCGTGAGCACTCCCTCCAGAGGCGAGTTCGCGTCCCCCGGATCGCGAAAAGAGCGGATGGAGAAGCAGGGCGGGATTGACTATGACAAGCGCAGGTATATTGCGTCGTCTTTTTCCCTTCTCATAGAACGTTTCTTTTCATTAGTTGGGGGGTGAGGGGGTTGAGTTGGGGCGAATTTGTCAAGTGGCGGACTTCTGATACGCATATACAAAATAGCGACTCCCTTTCTGGCAAGCGCGTCGTTTTCACGGGAACATTAAGTATGAAGCGCGCAGACGCGGCGTCCATGGCCACGGACGCCGGTGCCACCGTGCAGGGCAGCGTGAGTAAGACTACGGAGATTGTGATTGCTGCCTTGGATGCGGGAGCCAAGCTTGACAAAGCGCGGGAACTGGGATGTGAGATTTGGAGTGAGAAGGATTTTCTTGCCGTGTGTGGCGAGGAAGGTGGAGCTGAGGAAGATGACGACGAGGGCCCTGCTGAAGAAGGGAAGGAAAGAGAGGAGGTTGAGGTAGCACCAAAAGCCGAGAATGACGCCACGGAAGGCGATAAGGAAGGGGAGAAGAAAGTTGCAGACGAGATTCAAGGTAGCTATTTCTGTTGTGAATTTCAAGTATCCGTCTAACCTTCTTGGTTTTTCTTTTATCTAGAAGCTGGTGACATCGCGCTCAAGGGCGCCTTCATTGTTTTCACAGGCACTTTGTCGCATCTAAAGCGGGCCGATGCTTCCAAGAAGGCGGAAGCAGCGGGCGCCAAGGTCCTTTCCTCGCTCACGAAAGCAGCTACGTTAGTGGTGGCAGGAGAAGATGCAGGTTTGTCGATTCTTGATAATCTTGAGATCGTCTAGTCTCACAAAAACACTTACAGGCACCAAGCTTGACAAAGCGAGAGCGCAGGGGGTACAGATCATCAGTGAACAGCAGTTCATTGATGCTCTTGGAGGAATGGATGCCATCCCCCCGGTAACACAAGCGAAGAAGGCCCCTTCAAGAAAGGCAAAGGCTTCAAAAAAGGCGAACGAAGAGGAGGAGGAGAAGGAGGAAACAGATGCAGAGGAGGACGAGGCTGAAGCTGGAGGAGAGGAGCCAGAAGATGGAGATGAAAAAGAAGACAAAGGTGTTAAAGAGTTGACGGGGAAAAACGTTGTCTTCACAGGAACTCTTTCTCTCATGAAGCGGGCCGATGCAGCCAAGAAAGCGGAAGCTGCTGGTGCGAAGGTTCTTTCGTCACTGACGAAGGCAACAACCTTGGTCATTGCTGGTGCAGATGCTGGTGAGAGACTACTTATTTCACGACTTATGGTGTTTTCTAAAAGAAAGTTCAGGAGCCAAATTGGCAAAGGCTGAAGCAGATGGAATTGAGATTTGGACTGAAGAGCAATTCGTGAATATCGTTGGCGCTCATGCCCCCACGTCCTCCCCTGCGAAACGAGGATCAGGAAGTACCAAGTCCTCTCCGGCGAAAAAGTCGCGCGTTTAAATTTTCTGTCTATTCCTTTCCTTCTTTTTTCTCGTATAACTGACACTCCAAACTTGGGGTGCAATCAAGATTGGCATGGATTTGCGTGACGTCCTTGCCTCTCTTAAAGGCCCGATTCTCCTTGCAGGGCCCAACAGTGTTTCCAAACAACAACTCATCAACAAAATAAGAAGCTATCATGTCTTCAGTCAGAAGTGTCATGTTGCACTCCATTTCATCTCACTACGCGACAAGCGGCAAGAACCTGAAACAGCATTAGAAAGCCTTCTTTTAAAATTGAATGATTTGCTGCTTTACGAAATTGATGTTTTGCGTCGCAAGTCTCCGTCGGTCTCCGTTGGTTCGAGCAGGTCGTTGAGCACCACAACGTGCACTGAATCAGCAGAATCTACAAGTTCTTCATCTTTTGAGTCCGGTGCACCGTCATCGTCACAGTGTAGCAGCTCTAGTTCCCAAACTCTTTCTACGTCTCCTTCTAGTTCGGCCTGCAGTGGCAGCTCGGAGGGTGATGTTGCTGCAACCCAGGGAACTCTTACCAATGCTTCGAGAAACAGCTCGCGTTTAAGGGACTCAAGAAGTGGGAACGAGTTTCCTTCCGATTCATCAGCAAGTGCAATAGAGTTTCGTTCAATGGACTCAACAAGCGCTTTGGTGAACAGCGCTGATTCAAAAGGAACTGTGAGGGCATCAATGTCGAGCTTATTCGAGACCGATTCAGAGTCATCCACTTCACGACATTCGTCGACATCCACCAAATCAAGCAAGTCAGAATGTCCTTACCATGGATCATCAAACAATGCAACGGAATTAACTGCATCTACCAAGTCCGAAGCATTTTCAAAGTTGTCTTGCTCTTGTGATTCACACGGCAACGTATCATTACCAGCTTCAACCACATCCGTAATTGAAACCATGACCACAACTTCTGTAACTTCCCAAGATAGTCAATCAGAGTTCGTGGGAGGCAGTGCTTCAAGTTTGCCACGAACTTCATTGAAATCGTCATGCACCTCCTCAAGCAACTCAACATCAACCTTGGTCACAGATTGTCTCGATTGGCATCACGTGGGATCAAAACTGAGCGCCGAAATAATGCAAAATGCCTCAATCCTTCGCACAGAATTCAACATACTTCCACTGATTGTATTTCCTGCACGTTATCTGTTCCAAAACTTATCGTCACTTAGTCGTCGTGCCAGGCGTCGTCACTTGGCTTCTCGCGCGACCTTGTCAACCTTATTGCAATCCGCGCCATTGGCTTTCATCATTGTCACAGACCCGTTCAGCAGTCGGAGAGATGCATTCCAGACAAGGGAGGATGACGAAGTGAAGCCCGCGGAAATGCACTGGATTTTACATCCACTCCCAGACCCCCCACCATGGCCACAAAGCGACTTCTTCAATCTCCACCCCAATCATCATTTGTTCGGCGCCGCAACAGGCGGAAGCGATAGAATGATTTGTCTGAGCGCCGACCGCCGTTCTTGGACGCTACGCAGGGTAGTCATCCAGCCTCCGCCAGAATTGCCAATGCCGCCTCCTGACGAACCAGACCCTTTCGCGGACCCGTGTTTTGTGGCAGCGTGTCTGCGCCGTGTTGGCGGGGTTGTCCCGAAGCCTGCCTTGCTCCTGAGGCATCTTGCGCGGACGCGACTGGATGCACAGATGGCGCAACGGGGCCCGCGGGGTCTGTTTGCGGCGTTGGCGAATGGGTGCTGGGTGCAATTGCGGGGCCTTGCTGGAGACAAGTTTCGAGAGGCGAAGTTTGGGATGCAGGATGCACTACGGAATGCTTCTCTTTGGCATGCTCTTGTGCATGCAGTGTCTGACCCGCTAAGTAATGTCGTTGAGAGGCGCACGGCAGGGATGTTGCTTTTGTTGCTGATGGAGACTTATGGAATGGACAGAAAGAAAGTCTGGCAGACCTGCTGTGGAGTTTCATGGCTTGTCAATACGGTTGTCCAAATCGTCAAGATTGCAGTGGGGTTCAAAGGACTGGAGAGCTGGACAACGCGGCTGGAACGAGACATTCTCGAGGAAAAAATCAGGCTCTTGAGAGTATCTGGGGGTTTGCTTGCTCAATTTTCGAGACTCTGTAGAGCAGAACTGCTTTCTGGGAGCTTGTTGATGAAGAGCCTTCGAAAAGAGCTCGTCTTGCACGCTTTTGCAGCCCTTTCAGAGTGTTGCATACTGGCGGCTGGGAATAGAGAAATTGGCCTAGCCACCACAGATCTGATTGCGAGTTTTCCAAACATCATTTTGGAAAGCGGTGATTCTGTTGTAACAATGAACGACTGGAACCTGATCAAAAACATAGCAAGCAAGTACCCATGTCAAAAATCAAGAGATACCGCGTACTTTATGCTTCGCAAGTTTCACATTATCGACATAAAGTGCGGTCGCAATCCGATGCAGGTTGCCAAGACGTGGCAAAGAGCATGCACTGCTTCTAAAATGCATCCGTGCATGATGTCACTAAATCCATTACCCTGACAGGCTTACGAAAAGGAGATGCCAATTTTTATTTCAACCTATTTTGTAATGAAGGAAAGAAGGAACACCTTTATTTGTGTGCAGGAAGGAAAATAGCAAGTTAATTTTTTTCAAAAAGTTAGGAACCAATACGAGGGCAAAACGAATGGGGCAACTTATCTTGTCAACAAACGTTCCCCCGGATACTGAATAAAGGATGCAAGCTCTACTTATCACCCCGTTCCATTCATATGCATTGATGATGATTGGGGGGATGGATTCACCTTGTTCACGGGTACGGCCGATTTCTGGCTGGACAACAGCCAAGGTTTTAGGAACTGGAACATTTACATTTATTATCAACTTTGACGAAATTGAATGTATATAGGAATCCTTGTTGACTGCTTGAAGGTTCAGGACAAGATCTACCATCCAACATTATATTATCTTTCGCGAGACGAGAATAGACAACTCACTCTGTCACAAACTGTTTCCCAGACACTGAATAAATGATGCAAGTTCCGCTCGGCCCACCTTCCCACTCGAATCCATTGACGATGGTGAATGGATTTGCCTTCCCCACAACAAAGATGGTGTTGCCCACCTCCGAGGTGCAGTCATACATACTCAGTGCTACGTCTGGGGTGTCCACGTTGGCCCCTTCTACTGTCGTCACGCAGGAGGAGCCGTCCGCGAGAGCGAGTTGGATCCCGGGGTCATTACTGTAGGGGTGTTTCTGCGCTTTGAAGAGCTGCATAGGGTCACTCGCGTTGCAGGGAGCTGCTACGAGTTTGTACCAGGCAGCTTGCCAGCAGGTGCTAGTTCCATAGGCCTGGATCTGTCCAACCGTACCGGTCGCTAAGGGAATAAACGTTGTAGTTGTAGTTGTTCTGGTGGTTTTGGTGGTAGTGATGGTAGTGATGGGTTTCTTTGCCGTCGTTGACTTTCGTTTTGACGTCGTGCGTTTCTTGGATTGGGGGATCACTTTCGGAGCTTTCATGTGCGTGGTGATGGATGCACTCAGCAAACTTTGTACTGAACTTTTCGGTGCCGACAGTGTGGGGGACTTCATGTACACGGTGGTCGATGATTTCGACTTGCTTTGTTCCGCATTGTTAGGTGCGGGCAGTGCGAACACTGCAGTCGTAACAAGGAGCGTAACCATCGAAACAAGCTTCATTAGTGGCTATGAATCGTTGACGCAATGGAGTTTTGGACACCACAATGCCGATTTTTGACGCAATTTGACAATGCATGTAGAGGAACAATGACGGCCCTGTCAGTGCATGAAAGAAAATCATGGGTTTATTCCAAATCCCAATTCACATACACCCTACTGCCTCTGCATTTTGATTTGACTCCGCTTCCGCTCCGTCTCGGTATTCTTGATGACCATGTCCTCAATAGCACCAAAGGACAAAGGCGCTGCACCAGGCTTGTCGCGCAGGAACTTAACATTGTCCTTGCCGTTTGCAAATCCAGGCTGCACACGCTTGAGCACCTTGATGCGTGTCACCATGGGACTGTACACGGGGTAGACCACCTCCACGCCTGTTCCCAGAACATAATTGCGCACCGTGATGGTGCTCAAGAGTCCGCGGCGGTTCACAGCGAGCAGGATTCCAGCAAATGCCAGCTTCCTGGGGGAGCTGCGGCTGCTAATCTGCTCCACGAGGACAATGCTGCCTGGTTCGATTGCGTCGGGACTGTCGCGGGCAAAGAGGGCTGTCCGGTTGTCTGGGTCGTGGCGTGCGCGCATTTCTGTGTCGATACTGCGGAGGAGACGGTGGCCAACGAGATGGCCACGTGGGTCTGTGCGAAGTTCGGGGTACTCTTTGGGGCCCACGATGCGCAGGGCGGACGGGGCGGGCTTGGGGTAGAAGGGGGGCAGGGCCGCGCCGGCGTCCTCGTCCTTTTCTGTTGTTGGGTCAGCCTGGTTAGTCCTGGCGCCAGCGTCCGTTCGCCGACACAAAGTGTGATCGCATGCATGTGGTCTCCAGTCTTGGAGCGCAGACAGGCTGGCAGCGGCAGCAGGTTGGTTGGTGGAGGCGGGGGCACGCACCGTTGGTCCTCTTCTGTCCAGTCTTCGCCTGCTTCACCTCCGCGTATCCGCGCACAGACATGAGCCGGTGCGCCTGGGGCGCATGCAGTCTCGAGACGGGGACGGCACTCCGCGCTGTGAGAGACAGCATTCTGGTGTCGTACGGAAAAGAAAAGCGAGAACACCCACAAATGCAGGGTCAGAGCTGGAACGCGAAGGGCGTCGGCGGTGTGCTCCGGGTTGCGCTGCGGCCGTCGCTCGCGGTGCCGCAGCTGTCCGTCGCGAGCGTCGCGTCGCTCGACTTTGGCAAACTCAAGCGCGCCGGCGTCCGCGTCCTCGCCTTCGACAAGGACAACACTCTCACTGCTCCCTATGCGCTCGGCATCCATCCGCCGCTGCTGGCCGCGTGGGAACAGTGTCTCGGCCAGTTTGGCAGAGACAACGTCGTCATCGTGTCGAACTCGGCTGGCTCCGCGGACGACGCGGGAGGGCTGGAGGTAGCAACCGGACCCGTCGCAGGCCCTGTGTTGGCCAATCTGTCGTATCGCACTCTCACCGTTTTACCAGGCCGATCGCATCGAGCGCGCTCTCGGCGTCAAGGTCCTGCGCCACACTGAAAAGAAGCCGGGCGGCGCGCGCTTCCTTCTCGCACATTTCAATGCATTCGAGCCAGCCCAAATGGCCGTTGTGGGAGACAGGCTGCTCACGGACATTGTCTACGCAAACGCCCTCGGCGCAGTCTCCATTCACACAACCCAAATCATCACGGAGCAGGGTGACAATCCGTTTGCACGCATCTTGCGTCGTGTTGAAAACCGTTTCCTTTTGCCGCTTCTGAGAGGCTGCGGCGTGCGGCCACCACCGCATCCCTTCTTTTCCTCCGCAGCTTTCTCTCGGGAAGGAAATGAGAAATAGATCCATGTACTGTTTGCATCTGATTTTCTGTGGACCATCTGGTTGTGGCTGCCAAGCCTTGGATGGCCTGGGTCGAACCCTTGTTCGATTCAATGTTCAAGCCGGTCCAACATACGCACTCCCTCCTCCAATCGATACCA
>MU614628.1:24574-59152 GCA_025201725.1 Chytriomyces sp. MP71
CTTGCCAACCACAAGATACAGAGATATCCCGTTCATTTGATAACTACGACGAGGACAAGACAGGAAAATAAAACAACAGCATCCTTTCCACCGTGCCAATCAAGAGCCGTACGTCCCCAATCGACCTCCTCCACCCGCATTCGGGGGCGGGTAGTACTGCTGCGGCGCGCCCTGCGGCGGCGGTCCCGTGCCATACTGCGCCGGCGCAGACCCGCCCAGTGGCTGATACGCTGGCAGACTGCCACCCGTCTTGTTATAGGGCGGCTGCTGTGGGTAAACGGGCGTCTGGTAAGCTACTGGCCCTTGTACGTACGTGGTCTGTGCGGGCTTGTTGCTGCTGCTGTTTCGCATGCAGAGCCAGATGATAAGGATGAGGATGAGAAGGGCGGCTGCACCACCTCCCCAGTAGTACCCCGTATAGTACGTGCGATAGTAGTAGTAGACCATTGGAAGGAAGGGATGCCTTGAGACAGTGTTTGGTGAGTGATAATGCACTTGGCACAAAAGTGGACGCGGACACAAGTGGCCCCAAGAAGGATTTGCACCTTCATTTCACTTTTTCTCTGTCAATGCAAAGATTTGAGTATGAAAGAGGAACGGAGTCGAATCAGCACGGGTTTCACTGCAGTTATGATGACAAAAACAGCCAGTAATTGCATGTCAATGAGCTGCAGTGCCGTTGTGCTCTTGTCAACGATGATTGGAAGCAGTTAAACTCATTTCATTCAGGTAATAAAAACAAAAAATTCAATCATAAATACAGGAAATTTAAACTCAGCAATCCTTGGCTTTTTTGGCACCGTCTTCAGCCCCCTCAAGCACTTCATCCAACCCATCTGCCTTTCTCTTCATCCCCACCGAGGCAGATGAAGAGCCAGCTGTAAAGTCCTTAACAGGGCTCGCAGACGAGCTGCTACTAGACTTCTTAGACTTCACAAGGCCCGAAATGTCATTGACGGGCGCCTTAGAAGCCGAAGAGGCTGCCATGGAGGTGGATGCCTCCTCAGCAGGTTCTGCCGCAAGCGCAGCTTTTTTTGATTCTTCAATTTGAAACTTTAAGTCGTCAATCTATGGCGGCGCACAGGTGTGTATGTTAGACAGCCAAGCCTATGAAACGCAAACCAGGCCGCTCACCTTGGCATGAATGTCCTGAATCAAATCGGTTACTTCCGAAATTTCTCCCTTTACAGCCTCCGTGACTGCGTCCCCCTCCAGGTTCTTCAAGCTCTCCACCTTCAAGGTGAGCACAGCAACAACTGAATGCGCGCAGGCCATGGCCTTGTCAAAGTCATGTGCGTACTCATGCGCGAGGCCGAGCTTGTAGTTTGCTTCTGCAAGTTCGCGGTCCTCTGGGGAGAGGCGCACCGTCTTGATTTGAGTTGCAGCCGAGAAGTCTTCGACAGCTTGACCCCATTGCCCTGTGGAGACAGCATCGGAAAGTGGGCAATTAGTTGTATGGACCATGTGTCTTGGAGATGGACGCACCTTGTTCCAAGGATACGTCACCGAGAGCCAAGAGAACGTCCGCCATTTTGAGTTCCCCCTCAAGACCCATCTTTTGGTACACAACACGCGCTAGGTCAAGTGTTTCCCAAGCAATCTGCATGTCCACTTCGACAGGGTCTTCACCGCCTTCTTCGTCACCCTCTTCTCCTTCCTCCTCTCCTTCTGCCTCATCCCCCTCAACTTCGTCTTGCCCTTGGGCTTCATCATTAATTGCTTCGGTTTTCTCCTCGTTGTTGGTGTTAGTTTCAAGCTTGGGTGCCGCGAAAGTGGCGCTAGACGAGCCCGCGCCTGCGGCTGGTTCCTCCTGCTCGTCACCATCTCCGCCAAACAAAAAGCGCGCGCTTTCCTTTGCTGTTTGTTTTTTATGTTTGAGAGGGGTGCAGAACTAAGCTAACCAAGCGTGCCAAGCAGGTCGGGACGAGAGGTTCCGCTGCGCCATAAAAGGGCGAATTCTTTCCACGCACCTGGGGCCTGCTCTGAAGCCTTTGCGGAGGCTGCGGGCACGGCCTCGCCGCCGAGGGGCGAGCTCTTAGCGACTGCATTTGCAAAGAGCGCGGAACCATAGAGGAAGACGGCGTCGGCATACTGCACAGACTCGTGGCCGTGGGCATCAAACCTGGTGTCGTGATATTACGGTGTTGTTGTTTAGCGTGCATGCATGGGTAGAAGGACGTGATGATTGGAGGCCGTAGTCGAATGGCCAACGTGACAAGCACAGTACAATGGATAATAGTAAGCAAGGGAATAAGTACATGAGCTGTGCGGCCTCGCCAAAGGCCAGCACCGCCTTCTCAAGTTCGTGCACCGCCTGAAGACGCTTGCCCTCTCCTATAAGGGCCATGGCGCGTGCTTCCGTAGCGGCAATGTCCACTTTAACCTTGCCGTTGGGTTCCGCCGTCGTCACTTTCTGCTCATCGGAGGCCATCATTGTGGTTGCAGGGCGTTTTTTCGGACACTCTTTTGCCAGTCGCATAAGCTGATCACGGACACGGCGCCGCTGGTCTCGTCCACACATGAGAAAGGCACCGTTCCCAAAATGATCAAATAACCCAATAAACTGTTTCATTACTTTGACAACAAATGTAGTCCATTCGTGATGCACTCAACGCCATCCTGCCAGTTCAGGGAAATCGCATCATCCAGGGGCGTGCTACCATACCGGTCCTTCATATTCAGTTTGATTTCAATGCCAGTCGGCACCACGCTTCCCACTCTCGCGCTCGCTTGCGCCATGTTGGCAAGCACTCTGCGAGAGTGCTCGATAAAGTAATTCAGGATCGGCAGCTGCATGCCCGAGACGGCCTGTCAGTGGGACGAATGGTAGGTTGAGGGCACTTGCTCTGAAACAATCAAGTGTCTGAGAGAATAACGAACCATATGAACTGCGGTCCTGTCATCCAGTCCCGATGCATTCAGATCCGCCCCACATTCGCAGAGGAGTTGTACAAGGGCGAGATTTCCACTATATGAAGCCCTGAGATATGAAGTTTAGCCCTGAGAATCACATACAAAAAGCACTACAATCTCACTTTGCGCCAAGAAGCGTGACGTCTCTTTGCTCCTCCTCAGAAAAGTGAGCACCAGCATCCCTCAACAGATGCGCAATACTGACATTGTTGTTTCGCACTGCATCATATAGGGGAGAATGTCCGTACCGATCGCGTTGATGTACACTTGCACCTGTCAAAGTCAAACGGTAAGGCAACCAACCTATGAAGCGATGTACTGGAAAGGTGATGTCCTCACCATGCAACAAGAGCACCTCAACCACATTGTAGTGATTCTCTGACGAAGCAATATGCAGCGGTGTCCTTCCATCATAGTCGCCAATAGACACTAGCGCCCCATACTGCTTACACACCTCCGCAACCGCCTCTACATCCCCGTTCCTCGACGCATGGCACAGGAGGGTTGGCACAAGCACGCGGTCCACCCCCCCACCGATGGGGCTCTCGAGGTCCTTCTCTGATTGGGGCGACGACATACGCAGCGAGGCGAGCGCGACCGCCGTGACGCTCGCGAGGTCACCGCCGCTACCAGCGCTGCTGCCGCCGAGAAGAGGTAGAACCGTGTCAATCAGGTTCTGCGTTTTATTGGTGTACGTGAAGCGCATCTGCTTGCTCTTGACTGTGAGCTCGCCGCGGAGGTTGCTGCGAAGGAGTTGGCGGCATTCCTCGACTGGGAGGCCCTTGCCGAGGAGGTATGACAACTTGGTGAGAGCGCACTGAGGGGAGCAAGGTTACCGGAGAAAGGGAAATAGTGGCGTGCACGAACTTCTGGCGTCATGTCGCTTCCAGGGACAACACCGATGGCCGCCAAGGCCTTCCCCGTCGCATACAAATCTGTCACAAGACCCCTTAGGCACTGCGAGCAGTTGACAATGACAACACCGCGCTCGCATGCCTCTCGGATGGCGCTGAGGATCTCGGGCCGGTTGTTGGGAGCGTTGCCACTGCCAAAGGATTCAAGCACAACTCCTGCCACGGGCGGGCTGAGGAAGGCCTTGACTGTTGCCGCGGTGATGCCAGGAAAGAGGCGAAGGGTTGCCACGGAAGGGTTCAGCCGTTTTTCAGCCTTGAATTTGGCGATTGTGGTTGGTTTGAGAACGTCTGGCCAGGAAACGTCTATTTGTGAGTGGAAGGTAATTTTGTGTTGATCTATGTTGGCGGTGCCTGAGAACAGCAAAGGGCGAGTGAATACCGATGTTGATGCTGACGTCCACCAACGGTCGCATGTTGGGCGAATCAAAGGCGTTGAACGAATACGCGTCCACTTTGGAGGACCTGTTCCCGCGATAAAGCTTTTGCGCGAAAAAGAGTGTGACTTCTGGAATGACAAAGTGTCCTGCAATGGTGAGGGCGCCCAACAAGTTTTCAACCGCGTCGTTGCGCACTTCAGAGAGCGGGACCTGCGATCCCGTCACGATGACGGATTTACCAAGATCCTCCAGCATGAAGCTGAGAGCGCTGGCCGTATAAGCCATCGTGTCGGTTCCTTTGTGAGCAAACAAGTTTTATTAGACGAATGGTGGTATCTCCAACGCGCGGCGAGAGTGAGGCACCTACCGTGAATGACCATGAATGCATCAAACAGGTGATAGTTGACCTCAATGTCCGTCGCAATCTTGACCCAATCCTTCATGGTCATGTTGCTCGAATCCATCAAGGGATCATACTCCAGAATAGAGTACCGAATGCGCTTCCCATACATGCTCCGCGGTGTTACCAACACGGGTAAACGGGACCTCACCACCGGTGTCCCATTAATCACCACGGCGGGCGGTGTGTCCCCGCCTTCTGCTGGCGTGGCTGGCGCCACCTCCCGCGCCACCTCAACCTCGACCCCGTTGCCGTCCGCGCGGGGGTACGTGTACTGCAGTGGCAGGTTAACCGGTTGCGTTCCCATCGCGTCGCGTGGGCCCTCAGCCCAGCTGCTCGCGCTCTGCGGTGGCGAGGGTGTCGCGCCGGAGGCAAGGACAGCAAAAGGGTCGTTGAAGCGGCGCATCCCCTTCAGGGTCTCGCTGAGGAAGCCCTTGGCCGGGGTGTATCCCTGCACATGGTGATTCTTCATACCGATCGTGCCGCCCGTGTACCTGCGTTAAGGGTGCCGGGTTTTCAATTTTTTGATCCTGTTTGGGTGAGGGAACCTTTGAAAGGGAGGCAACGAACGCACAGAATGAGGACGCGGGATATATCTGCGGTGCGAACGAGCTCATCTTGAGCCTCGACGATCTGTTGCGTGACAAACTCGTTGATGAAGACGGGTGGCGAGGGCGGTGGTGGGTTAGAGGCACCGAGGCTCGGGTCGCTCGCTGACCACTGCCGCGAATGGGCGCTGCTGGAGCGTGAGATAGCCACTGGAGACAGAGCCCGCGATAGCTTCTTCTTGGCCTGTGAAAACATGTTGCTCATTTGTTCCGGAATGGATGGATTTGACGTCACAACGGCTTGGAAAAAAAGCTTGGAATTGACGCCGCGCCCGGAAAGGCCCGACCTGAGGATTTTTCCCTGCCCGCAAGATAAGAAAGCGAAAGGAAATAGAAGAAAAGGATTTGTAGGGAAGCTGAGAAAGCATGAAGTAATGATGAAGTTGAGGAAAGAAACGATGATGCGAAACCAAAAACGTCGTTTGTACCATGGAAAGATAAACTTGGGGAAATATATATTTTAAACTTGACGGAAGGACGCCTGGTTTCTCACAGCCAAGCATTTGATGACGGAAATCGGAAAGGTGGAAGCGATGTCTTGTGGCGATGCAGGACTGCGACCGGCTGCTGCCGGCTGCGGCGGAATGCAAGAATGCGGGGGCGTGACTGGAGCTGCAATGGCGGTGGGGGTGGGAGGGACAGGGACAGTTGGCCCAGCTGCGGATGGTCCCTCGCCCGCAGCGAACCGACGCGCGGGTCCCGCTTCGATGCTCTGGCCGCTGCCTCTTCGGTCGAGTGGAGGTATTTACTCTTGTAGCTGTAAGAACTGAAGGGGATGTAATAACGTTAAACGCCCACCAATCCCCATCCCAGAATCCAACGTAATACTCTCCGCAAGTGGGGACGATCTTTCCGAGGACTTTGTCTACTCAACGACAACCACAAATACAACAACTGGAAACATTCCCGCAGAAGACTCGGCTTCTGTAACAACCTCCACGGCATCAGACAACAACCTCAACACAGCGCCCCCAACACGCATCCCGCTCGCACTCAGACTGCAACACGTTCAGGCCGGGTCAAATTCTGCATTCCCTGCAGGCCCCGTATCGCCCTCAACTCCTTACAGCGGCACTCATTCAGAAATAGACAACGGCACACCGCAGCTACGCTCTCTCTCTCAAAAGAGGCATGCACAGGCCTCCATTTCGTCGCGAAAAATGAGAAATCAGCAGGTGCTGCTTTCTCCCGTCGTGTCAAACCTCGCGTCGTCCTTCTCGTCAAACGCGTCATCCCTTTCTCTCGGCGCAGACCACACAACCACATCCTCAAATAGGTCCGCTACTTCCCTCTCCCCACATCCGCATTACCTGCATCCTCACTATGCTGCCTCTTCATCCTCCACCATCAAGGACACAAACGTGAACGTCAACGCATACTACGCGAAACCGGTCCTTCAAAAGCGGTTCCGCGGCAGCAATAGCAGCAGCAGCAATAGTGGTCGTTCTGAAATTGGGACAGGCATCAGCCCGACAGGATATTTTGGTCACCATGGTATCAGCGGTCCACCTGCTTCCAAAACCGCCAGCGCAGTAGGAACTGTTGGTGCAGGAACTCTGTACTATAAGGGAGGCCGAGGTACTACTAATAGTAGCACAACAGCGACGTATCACCATCGGCGGTATGGGTCAACGGCTTCTTCCTCCTCGGCTTCGTCGTCGGCCCCTACCGAGCGAAGCCGTTTATTGGGTCCTGCATTTAACAAAGCATCTGCTGCAAGCAATCTTGAGATTGACGCCGGCGGTGGTGTAACAGTCTCCGTCTCTGTCGTGGAAGGCAATCGGCTCTCGCACGAGATAGACGCGGAAAATCATCCTGACGGATTTGATGACAGTGACGACGACGAAGTTGAATCTCGGAACTTCATTTGCTGCTGTGTTCCGATACTTCTCTGCCGTCTCTGTGGCCCCTCGCGGGTATCCCAACCTCGGCGCCAACTTCGTCGCAACCGACCCCTTCGCCGCGCACGTCGGCGCCGCTGTACTTTCACAAACCTCTGCAGTACTGCCATCACCTATGCCTTCCTCCTCCTCACCCTCCTTCTCCTCTTCACGACCCCGCTAACCCCCGTCGGTCCCGCAGAGGGCGGTAGCCCGCCCTGGATCCTCCCCACAGACAAGTGGCGCGCGCACGTGCCCCGTGTCGTGAACGCCAGCGCGCGCCTTTACGCCTTTGAGCTCGAGTTTATGGGTGTCAACTGGGGCCTGCTCTTCCCGGCCTCCGTGGGCCTCGTGGCGGACCTCGAGGTCTTTGTGGAAGCGAGCGGGGTCGTGGGTGAGTTGATTGCCGTCGGGACGTCGTCAATGATGCAGCGGGAGTTGTTGGCTCATGTGACGGGCTTAAGGCAGCCGGTTGTTTTTGCGCCGAGGGCTGTCACGTTGAATGCGACGGGGCTTGTTGCAATTGATCATCCCAAGAGTACGGTGGGCAAGATGTGAGTTGCCGTCTTTGGTATTGGTGGTCGTCCCGCCTTGACACTCGTTCCTGGTACATTCACATTCATGTGAATACCAGAATCTACATGAATTACCCGTATAAGCTCATTGTGCAAGGCAGCTTACAGTACACGACTGCTTTTGGGTTCTACACTCAGTCCGTACCCCTATGCTCGGCACACCTAGTCACTGGCAAGCACGAAGTGCGCAATGTGGATTGTGAACCTCAGCGTGGAGGTGGAAACGGTGCTGGTGGTTTACGAAAATAATTGTTCTTATTATTTGGTTATATACTGTAATGAAAGAATATATGTAAGCTTAAATAATTTTACTAATTCGTTTGAAGACCGACCACTTGTGTATTTTGCAGACTATGGCGTTGCAAGATTTTTATCCTTTTTTTTACTTTTGTGTTTTTCCACTTCTTTTTGTCCTTAAAATTTTTGTTTTTGACGACTTTGAAGGGGAAGGGTGCACGCCACTCTTCCCAACCCCCACACTTTGATTGAATGTGAGGCCTATTTATGTATCGAAATCCCTGCATGGTTTGCGTAACTCTCTCCCCCGTACCCACGACACACTTGGATATGAGCCTTCCTGCTTTCCCGTACCAGCCGCAACCAAGCGTGACCATGATTGCCGACGGAGTTATTCCGGACGCTCTTTACTCTGAGCCCAATTTACGCTCTCCTAAGGACGCTGATAATGACCCCTACCTCAACGAGCAAGAATTCCACGACATGATGAGTTACCTGGACGACATCAAGAAATGGAAGGGGAATGAATCAAACAAATCCAAGTCGTGCACATGCAAGGCTGAAGCATTTTCTCCTTCTGCTGTGCACACTTGCTCGCAACACACTCCTGCCAAACAAAACAGAGACTTTGATCGCGTGAGAACTCAGACTGACTGGCAAATTGAAATGGTGTACGAGCAGCCCTTGTTGTGCTTTGACTTGGACTCGCGCAAATTCGTCACAGTCAATGTGTTAAACGGATTCCGCACGCACAGCGATTACAACTTTGTGGCGATCTCGCATCTGTGGCCCAAGCCTCTGGACGATGAACAAGAACGTGGGGACAGTCAAACGGAGGTTGATCTTCAAGCCCTTGGATTGACATTCGAGGCGATGGAGGTTGAGGACTTCAAGGTTCACAAGCAATACGAATACAGCACGAAAGAGGTATTCTGAAAACCTCCTCCAAGCGTGGAATACTTAATCGTTTTCCCAATGAATGGTACATGACGCAGATTCAGTTCGCTGAGGGCGACAATCGCTGGGTGAAAACGAAGGTGGAAATCATCATCAAGGCTGTCAAATCGATAAATCTAGGCCCCAAAACCTTGGTATGGTTGGATCTTGTGTCTGTCGATCAAGGCAATGCGTTTGCAATCAGGTGAGTTGGACCTACCTAATGTATTTGTTTTATTAAGTTTATATGAAAAAAAGGGATGCTACTTACGCAATGTCGATTGCGTATCACATCAGCGACCTGACTTTGGTTGTGCTTGATCCAACAGACTCAAATGCCACGCGTTGGCTTGGACGGCGTTGGACGTTACAAGAGCTAGAACTGGCTCATGACATCAAGTTCGTGACTTCCAAATTTGAGGTTTTGGAATCTCTTCCAGATGTGCAAAAAGCCCGAAAGAAGAGGGGTAAGCATGACCTGGCCAGTGCATTGCAGGAAAGTGTCCGAAGAAAAAGCAAGTACCCTCAAGATATTGTGTACGCGGTGCGTGGACTCGTTCCCCCGCTATTTTCCTTGCCAGTGGTGGTTAGTTCACCATCATCTACTCCCTTCTTTTTTTACAAACTTATCTTCCTTGAAAACGGCAGTACGACATTGACGTCTACACCTTGATCCTCCGGGCCGCCACTGTTTGTGCGAAAAAGGGTGACTACAGCTTGCTTGACGCCGAATGCTCTGGCCTGCCAGCAGGATCCTTGATTTGCAACTTCTGGAAACAGCCGCCCGATCCGCTCAATGAAAATCTTTTACGCGATATTGACGAAGAACATATCACCCGGAAGGGTATTCAAGTTGCACCTTTGGCAAATCTGACTGGCTGTGGCCTGATATTTGAAAGACAACGAACTGCAAGATTGAAAGAAAGCGATGCAAAAGATCTCGAAGCCGATCGCGTCAAGAGAAAAGATATGTTTACTGAGTGCGACGACCAGGATGGAGGAGATAAAGCTGCGGAGAGCATCAAGAAGTTTGAGGATTGGATACGTCAAGACTTTGGTGCAAGCAACATTTCCTTAGCGTGTCGCAATGCACTTGCCGATATTGCAAAAGGTATCCACGATGTGTTCAAGTTGGAACGTTGCGAGTCCTTCGACACGAACACGGCTGAAGTATGCGAATCGATGCTGTCTAACAAGCCAGAATGTAAAAAAATCTTGGTTGACTTGCTGAAGAAGCTCATTCTTGCTGACTCAAAACATCCTCTTGCGGTCAAGTATGGGCACAACAATTACACAACTTGGGTCCTGAAATCTGATGTGACAAAGTACGAATTTATCATGAAAGGTATCAGCTTCATCAAGTCCTTGTTTGAATCCGCAGCTTCTATCGAACATGATGTCTTTGTTTTGGTCATGAGAGGGGAAAGAAATGATGCGGCCCTGAAATTTGTTGCCTTTAAAGAGAAAACGGATGCGGGATGGATGGTGATTTCCCAGTCTGAAAAAGTCTCATACGCTGATTCGGCTGCTGTTGTCAAATTCAATCCGAAGGAGGACGGCGAAGTTCGCATCAGAACGCAAAGGGGTGTCGCTCTGATGGTTCAGGCAAATGAATGCGAGCAAGTGGAGCCTGACAGTAACCAATTCAAGATGTTTGGAGTTGATGTCAAACGTCTCTTATTCATGTTGGTGAATAATGGAGCTGGACAAAAGTCTCCTGTCGTTGTCGCTTAATCTTAATTTCCTTTCCTTTCTTCTTCCCTGTTTCCCTCTCCCATTTACCAAAATTCAAACGAAATATTAGAACAACTTAGATGAAAAGATTCAAAGTCGTTTTATCATGGCGATGTGATCCGCTCCCTCTTCCAAGAAAATCTCTCCAACTGGTTGATACCCGCAGACAGTGTAGAAACGCATCGCGTGAGTTTGCGCGTGAAGCTTGAGCTTTTTAAACCCTTGCCGCCTCGCCTCGTCTTCTACGCCTTGCATCAATGCCTTGCCAGCGCCCTTCATTCGCGCACTCGCACGCACGGCTACGCGTCCAATCTTTGCCGTTCCTTCCTCTGCCTCGTAGGTAAACAGACGCGCGACGCCGGTCGCTCGACTGAGATCCGAAGTGTCTTCGGGGCTGACGAAGAGCAGAAAGTGGGTAGAAATAGCGTCAAGCTCGTCCTTGTCGATGGCCGCATCAAATCCCTGTTATTATTGCTCCGTGGTTAGTTTGTTGAATCCAGGTGTAGTTCCGTCCGTTTCGATGGACAGGTTTTAGCCCTGTGCCCACCTGCTCGTTGGCAAAGACCTCTAGCCGGATTGCGTACGCCCGCTCGAGTGCGGCCGCGTTGCTTGACGGGAATGCAACCACGTGGAGATGATGTGGCTGCGACGAAGTGTCGCCTACGAACATTGGAGAGGCTTTGCAAACCACTGTTGATCCCATCAAAAACGGCCCATCACCTTATATGAACCGCTCCATTTTTTTAATTGGGAAGCATTGCATTACAAGGAAATCCGATAGATGCAAATATGTACACCTCCTCCTTGATTCCGTCGGTACGTCTATCTCAAGGTGCGAAATCGTCGGGCACGTTTGAATCCAACTCGTTCACTTCTATCTGCTGGTACAGATCCAGTTGTATTTTAAAAAGGTTGCTCATGGAGGTGTTTGTTGTGGCTGTTCATGGTGTGAGTCGGTTACTTCTGTGGTCTTGCCACCTGATCCTTCCTCCGCTCGGACAGTTGGCGAAACCTTTCTTCATTCGCAGCTGAAGCAATGTAGGGTGCAAGGCAGGGCTCCGTGCGACTCTCTTACATAATGTAATAAACTTCCACGTATAGTTTGCGTGGAATTCGGATTCGGGGCCTTCTTGCTCGCCTTCTTACTTTTTGGGGGTCCCAAATCTTTGAGCGAAACATCGAGACAGCTTGACAGAGCCGTCTCTCTTTCCGACAGTCACAACGTTGTAAGTAGAGCCTTCATGACTACCGGATGCGATCGACCGCATGCATGCCCACCACTGGAAACGCTGCGATGAGACCGTGAATGCTGTCAATACCCCAATCAACACCGTCTCCACCAAACAGCTCGAACCAGCTCTTCTCTGCTCACAACGCTCACCGAGGAAGCAAGAAGTCCACCCCCAAGCCCAAATAAGAAAGTCTTGCCCTCGCAGCGATTGTATCTACTATTGATCAAGAAGAATGTCTCCAGCCCCAGCCCCAGCTTCTGCGAGCGCCCCGGTCGTCGCCGCCGTCCCCCAAAACGAGTTTTTCAAGGTTGTTTCGCCAAATGTTGTCTACTCGGACTCGGAGATTCGCACAACATACACGTACAGGGACGTCAAAGTCTCAAAGTCCGAGCAGCCAGGCGCCCCCTTGCAGGTGACTCCCGTGGAAACTACCTACCACTTTAAAGTTGATAAGCGTGTGCCCAAAGTTGGGTGAGTCCGTTGTATGCCTTTTCATGCCCGATTTCGTAATTGGAAATAATTCAAAACCCTAAATCCTCCCTCTCCCGTATCCGTTGAAGGCTCATGCTGGTTGGATGGGGTGGTAACAATGGTTCTACCCTCACCGCTTCCATCATTGCCAACAAGCAAAACATTTCTTGGCGCACCAAAGAGGGACTGCACCAACCCAACTACATTGGTTCCTTGACGCAGTCCTCCACCCTGCGTCTCGGCACAGACGCAGAAACCGGAAAGGACTATCACATTCCGTTCAACCAGATTCTGCCCATGGCGCACCCCAACGACCTTGTCCTTGGAGGTTGGGACATCAGCGGTGCTGATTTGGGTTCCGCAATGGAGAGAGCTCGCGTCCTGGAGTGGGATTTGCAGAGACAAGTTATGGATCAGATGCGCGAGCTCAAACCTCTGCCTTCAGTATACTACCCTGACTTCATCGCTGCGAACCAGGAGGATCGCGCCGACAATGTTTTGTCAGGGACTGATAAGCAGGTTCATGTGGAGGAGCTCCGCAAGAATATCCGGTATGTTTTGTGTTCGCGGTGATTGATTCTGGCTGGTTTTTCCTTACTTAACTTCTTGCAGCGATTTCAAATCCACCAATAGCTTGGACCGTGTCGTGGTCCTTTGGACTGCCAACACTGAGCGCTTTGCCGAGGTATGAATCTACTCGTTTTATGCATTCCAACTTCACTGAGCTTGTCGACAAATCAAAAATTAGATTATCCCTGGAGTCAACGACACGGCCGACAACTTGCTCAACTCCATCAAGGCGTCGCACTCTGAAGTCTCGCCATCGTCCGTGTTTGCTGTTGCTTCCATCCTTGAGGGATGCCCCTTCATCAACGGCTCACCGCAGAACACGTTCGTCCCCGGTTTGATTGATTTGGCCACGGTGCACAAGGTGCACATTGGTGGAGATGACTTCAAATCTGGCCAGACCAAGATCAAGTCCGTTCTCATGGACTTCCTGGTGAGCGCTGGTCTGAAGCCCTTGTCAATCACGTCGTACAACCACCTCGGCAACAATGACGGCAAGAATTTGAGCGCTCCAGAACAATTCAGATCCAAGGAGATTAGCAAGAGCAATGTTGTCGACGATATGGTTGCGAGCAATGGGATCTTGTACAAAAAAGGCGAGCACCCAGACCACGTCGTTGTCATCAAGTACGTTCCTGCGGTTGGCGACAGCAAGAGAGCCTTGGATGAATACGTTAGTGAGATTTTCATGGGGTAAGTGTCGCCTTATACGATTTTCAAGGCGTAAATCTCATCTGTTCGATCAACAGTGGTCGCAACACCATTTCCCTTTACAATGTGTGCGAAGACTCTCTTCTCGCCTCTCCATTGATTCTCGACCTTGCAATTCTCACGGAGCTCATGACGCGCATCCAGTACAAGACGGGTGATATGGCGGAATACGCTCCTTTCCACTCAGTCTTGTCCATCCTCAGCTACATGCTCAAGGCGCCCGTTGTTCCCCCCGGTGCGGCTGTAGTCAATGCGTTGGCGAAGCAGAGAAGCGCGATGGAGAATATTTTCCGTGCTTGCATTGGATTGCCCCCGCAGTCCGACATGCTGCTCGAGACGAGACTTTGAGGATATGCAGTTGACTGACGATGGTCCCCGTGCGGAGGTGATGGTGAAGGATTAACGTGATTTGCAGAATTTGGTTTCTTTGTTTACGTTCAGAAAAAAGTTTTCCTTACAAAGCGGCTACCCCATCGGCAACCTCGCATACACACAGCCACGCGGCCAGTATACGTGGTTGCCACTATGCCCTGGCACTTGCAACTCTATCCGCATAAGTCTTTGTGCAGGCGGAGTGTGCCGTTTGTGTGCAAAGCTTGTTCATAGAATCCGCAAAATCCCGCAACTCCACAACCCGAAAAACAGTGCCTACAGGTTTCTATGTTTCCTTGCTCCTTTTCCAGCTTCACCAAACGCGTCATCTGTGCCCACAGAGATTTTCCCACTCTCGTGGCGATTGCCAAACTGTCAGTTTGTGATTCAATTTTTATTGCCAGAACGCTGTTGTCTGCTTTGTTTTGACAGGGCTGCTGCGTTCATTTGGCACATTCTTGTTTGATTCCTCGTGTTAACTTGTTTACAGGGAGAAGCTAAGAATGCTGTCACTCTTAAGTCATTCGTCTGGTAACAGAAACTGAGAAACTAACCATGGGAAGTATAATAATCATGCCTGAGATTTTTGATCAACTCGTGCCATGACGTGCTGCCCTTGGCACCTGTGATGACTAAACCTTTTCCACCAGCTCGTGGATTGCAGTCCCCGTCTGTCATTCCATTCCTACCGTGCAATCTGGCCAATTCAGTTCAATGAGCTCATATCAAGGGACTCTCGCAGCAAAATATTGTCCAGGGACAGCCCAACAGCCGCATTGGAGATTCGAAATTCACTGCATCTCCTCTCTCATTCAGCGTCAGTAGAAATGCAACTGAGACAAGCAAGCACAGTATCTTCTGCGGAAGAATTGATTGCTGTGACAGATCATCTCGCAAGAGACTGAAGCCTCCATTAATAAGATAGTGAGCTCACCTTGGGTATCCTACAGTTCGGTTCTGCAAACTTCTCTTGAAATCAACATTTTCAGGAACCTTTTGCTGAAGAACGGGTACTCCCATCAAAATTGGCCTCAACTCCAGTTCACCATGATCAGTTTTCCATCTATCCAATGCCTGCCTGCGCATGCCCAGCCCCAGCTCAAAACCATCAGCTGGCACGATCTTCTGCTGGTATGGCAGCCAATTGTGAGCGCTCCCTGCATGCACGAGTATTGTCACTCAGGAAACGCGCAGCACCTTGAGCAGAATCTGATGGTTCATGGCCCACGCTACGCCCGATGCCATTGTTATTGCAGCCCGTCTTCATCTCATCCATCTTCCCGTCAGCGTCTTGTAGCTTCGAATGAGTTCAAACATCGCACAGCAACTCGCCTCGATTTTGTGCGCAATGGCGCATAAAATTTCTGCCACCTGTCTGACTTCCTGGGGAACCCAAGAACATGTTCACACCCTTGATTACAGAGTTTCAGCATCGAGGGTAGCAAAATTAGGAACCTGCCTTGCGCTAGTTGGGTTCTGAAATTCAGGGGTTACATTAAATATACTTGGCGGCTGCTATGCCGGTTACGGTTGTGTTTGTCAAGTATGGTCACATTGAACTTTTGTGCAAAAGAGTCTTGAATGAGTCAGCCAGCGAAAGGACGTGCAGGAGCAAGACAGGCACAAGGAAGATTTGGAAGAAGATTTCGCCTAGTTTCACAAGAGTGACTGGCAGGAGTAAGTTTGTGTTTGGTGTTGACGAAGCTAATGATGCTGTAGCTTCTGACTCATTATCAAAAAGGCTTATTCACGAGGTGGAGGAGGGCCTCCTCATTGTCTCACGAGGCAGTAATAACCCCGCATCGCTCCATCAACTCTGTTTCCCGTGCCAGATCAAGTAGCATTCGCAATGTAGGTGCGTTGGTAGTAATGGCCGCAAGTTTGATCAGTTACCGGCATTAATCCCCAGAATACGGCTGAAACACCCGAAACTGACATATTCAATTTCTTTGGACGCACATGGCCTCCTCGCAAGTGGTATTTATGAGAAGTTGGAATCCCTGAAGGCGCGTTGATGGTTCTGAATCCATCCGTTCTGGTGGTTTCAGTTTCAGCGTCGAACTTTAACTACCCGAATATTGCAAGTATAAATACAATTGTCGTTGATGGTGTGGCTGAAGCTCAACGTGTGGTGAAGTGGCATTTCCAAAAACAACGTAATCAATGTTTGATGGGGGTCCTCGCCAAGACTTTCTCAATTATTTTGAGCCTTTCCGCTTGCGTTGGAATAGCGTGAGAAAAGTTCGAATGTTGTCCGAAAAATGTTAGTTCCCCAATCTTCTGGGACACAATGACCAAAAAACCCAGCTCGAGCTCATAAAACTGGGCGCGTTCACACAAACGTACACACAAAATAAAATAAAATAAATTCGAACATGAACACTTGCAAGATTCCCAGGACCCTGAGTACAAAAGGCCAGACGCCTTCCTTGCGCGCATGGAATCGTCGAAGCGGACACCCCCTCAACACCGATCATTTTAAGGTGGTCGAAGCGAGTTACAACGCAGACTATTGTAGCGTCTCCTCGACTGCCTAACCTAATTAACCCGCTTCAAGAAGCAGAAGATTAATCGCGTCGAGTCAGGAGGTCTCGAGTCTATCTCGAGTGTGCTCGAGGTGGACCCATTGTTGACAAGGGTGATCGCGACGTTTGCGTCAAAGTTCTTATTGTCGTATTTGAAGCCTGAATGCACCTTGTTGCTGTTTCAATACTGCCTGTTGGTACACTTTAACGAAATCATTCGAACCCCAACTCAAAACCCAACTTCGTATGCAACGAAGCGATCAGTTGTAGGTAAAGGGACTCGTTCTAGAGAATCGGGTACGAATCGAATGACCGTAAGCGTTGCCAAATGAAGGGCTACTTTCACGTATTCTCTGAAGAAAATGATTGAGTGTGCAGCACTAGCGCCTGCGCACATGTCTGGTGAAAAGGTTTTGAGAGGCAATGAGCGAGAGAACGATTTGACCCCATGTTTTAATTCTAGGAGTGATTCGAAATGGAAACCATAATCGCGAGTGTGATCGCATCCGTTGCCACGCGAGTGGTTGTGCACCCACTGGACTCCCTCAAAGTGCGGGTGCAAAATGCGACAACGCCCGGGACGCGATCGCTTGTCGCAGTGCTGCGGTCCACGCGTGACTTCCGGTCACTGTACAATGGCATTAGCGTGACACTGTGTCTTGGCGCACCGGGCCTCGCCGTCTTCCTGTCAACGTACGAAGGTGCAAAGGCGGTCTGTGCAGCACGGCTCGGGCTTGCGCCAGATGCAGTCGTCACACACGCGATTGCAGGCACGGTTGCCGAGAGCGTGTCAGGCGCTATTTGGTATGCCCAACTACATGCCTGCAAAATTAGGCAAAAGTCTCGATGACGCTGATGTACGCTGAATATGGTAGGACGCCCATGGAGGTACTCAAGAGTAAGCTCCAGGTCGACACGGGAGTGTCGGCCGTCGAGACAATGGGCCTCGCTCGCTCCATTTACAGGGAAGAAGGTCTGCGCGGTTTCTTTCGGGGCTACTTTGTTACCTTGGGAGTCTTCATTCCGCAATCTGTTATGTGCGTGTTCAATTGATGTCAAATCGAACTCTAAATTCTGTCGCCGTTAGATATTTTACCATTTACGAGCAATGCAAGATGATCTCACGCAACCATAGTGAATCTGTTTCTCCTTTCGTTGGGTACCTCGTCTCCTCGGGCATCGCAAGCACCATTTCTGCCTCCTTGTCGAACATCTTTGACGTCGTAAAGACGCGGATTCAAGTCGCGTCCCAAACAAATTATGACAGCACCAGCGTGATCGCTGTCGCTTCAAAGATGTACCGAGAGGAAGGAGGCCTCATGGCCTTCTCGCGAGGAATCTCTGCACGCGTCATTTCACTGGTTCCAGCAACCATGCTATCCATGACAATATTTGAAGTAATCAAGGACTGGTTCAAATCATAAAGAAAGATTGAAATCGGGGAATTTATCTAACCCTGGGCTTCTTCCCAGTTATTGGACGGGGTCCCTCTTTTCCCGACTCCAACTCCTTGGCAATGTTACTAAATTTAGTTTTCCATGCACTATCCTCCAATGCCACAGAGACATGTGTTATGTAGTCACCCCATGCACTGCGAAACAGGGGTGATTCCTCACCACCTACCGACCCACCGCCCCATACCGCTTTCAACATACATGATATAGCATCCAACGCCACAACAGGTACTGCAGTATCACCATCAACCCTTGCATCCGCGTAAAGTCCCTCAATAAAGGCGGCCAACACGTCCTTCACCAACACCGTAGCAGCACGCTTTGCTCGCGGCTTGTGAATTCCTCCGAATGCGTTTTTTAGACGTTTGAATGTCTGAATTGCATGCAATAATGTCTCCCGCCTCGACATGGCGTCGAAGACAACCGCCAGAACATGGTTTAGCACGTTCGCATTAACGCCTGACGAGGGAGATAGAGCAGGGGTCAGATTTTCTTGAGAGGCAATTGTGTCGATCCAGGAGAGTAGCAGCAGTGGTTTGTCCGAGTCTTTGGTCATGTTAGTGACGAAAAATTCGCAAGCCCATTCAAGGACGTGGGCGGCCGCTTGGGCAGCCGGTAACAGGTCATGATTGCAAGAGTAACTTCCAATCCAAGGAACCATTGAAGATCCTGCGACGGGTAGACGCGTTGCCACTTCAAACAAGTCCGTTTCTAACAACTTAAACAAGTCGCTAATTGTGTGTGTAGGCTCCGGAGGTGCAAACAGTTCTTCCACCGTAATTGTAGATGCTCTGCTGGTACCTGATATGGAAGAATCATGCCCTACTACTTCATTGAATCTCGAACTGTGGCCCTTGATTGATATTACAAATGCAAGAATGCCATTAAATTCCCATATACCAAGCCCTCCTAGCTCACAGCCAGTCTCTTTGCACCCAATGGTCACTGTTTTTAGTAAGTGTGCGGACTCCTTTAGCAACGCAGTCCACCATGTCAGTGAAGATAGAGTGGCCTCGTTAGATGCCTCCATCAGCCGCGTTGCTTCAACATGATCCAAGAACCCTGATTCAATTGTCTTTATGAGGGTAACGGCGCATGCAAGAAGGGCTGAAGACCAAGCGTTAGACTTGCTTTGGGCAATTGCAGACTTGTCCTCGCGTGAAGACTTCAGCTCTTCAAACAAATGCGTCGCAACATGATTCAAAAGACGCGGAAGGCTCATCGACAACTCGTTTTGTGGATGTAGACTAATGCTTGAGCAGACAGTGTTGAAGAAGGTGATTAAGCCACGTTCATTTACGAGGTCTGACAGTACGGAGGGAATCGTTGCCGCGTTCAAAATAAGCTAATTAATTTCAAAATTTGGATATTAAATTTGGCATAGGCAACGAAATATGGATTTAACGATGCGATAATACCTCAAATGTGAGCTTACGAACGGCCAAATCCGCAAGGGGGAAGTGGAAAAACGACATAACCAAATCAATGGCATGCCTTCTCTTGTAGAGCTTGTAATCCTGAGTTAAGAATAAGTGGCACTGGTACTGGTAGAAACGAGGGGGATCGAACAAACCGCTTCATTTTTCAATCCGCCACAGAGTAACTTGTATAACCATACACGCTCACGCCGGCAATTATCCGTAGACGAGTTGAAAAGGCTGTAAAACATGGGTACATCCTAAACGACGTGGTGAGTACTGACCTCGTTGACCAATAGGGCAGGTTCCCACCTCGAAATCAACCGTGGGTCGCGAGAGCAGGAAAGTATTCACAAGAGGATACATGAAATGTTCAGGCTTTGAAAGGATAGCTAGTGCGTTGCTGAAAAATAAGGCAATGATTGTCGGCAACTTTGGGAATATCGAATCGCTGCGTTCCGCGATTCCATTCTTCAGCATTGTAAGCAAAAGTGTTAACTGCAGCTTCTCTTTCATATCTTCAATTTTCTGTTTGGAGGTTAGTGAGCTGGAAAAATACTCGGGTGAGAAACTAACATAGAATCGCGTGTATGCCACGTCTAAGATAAAGTAACCAGCTTTGCGGACCAATTCATTTTCACTGGCAAGTGCCATCACACCTAGACCCAAAGCGTTGCTCTCCACCACTTTTTTCATGTCTATTTTTTCGGCTCCAATCTTGACAGCCGTCGCTATCAGTGGCAAGAAGAATGAGGCATCATAAATTCCTTGATGAATGCCTTCGTGATTGATTTCTGAGCCAGACAAGTCGTCGGTGATTGAGAATCCGTGAATCGATTGTGACATCAAGACCGGATCAATTAGCGAAAGCGATTCTGAAGCTGAAGATGCAGACACGGTTCCTGTGGCTCCACTGGATGCAGCAATAGCTGCTGTAGAGTCTTGGTCCTCTCCAGCTGCCATTTGACCCCAGTGAACTGCGTTAGTTGCGATGCTGAGACCGTAATTCGCTTCGAAAGTATACCAAATTGACAAAATTCCTCTGTCAGACTCGTGTTGTGAGCCAACGTACGATGTCGAAAGCGATGGAAGAATGTTGAACTTGATATTGGTGATTGTTTCGTTGTCTGCATAGTTGATGCAGGCGCGAAGTAGTCTCACAAGCGATGCCTTGCAAGGATGGAAACCAAAAATCCGCTTTACATTTGCAGAAAAGTTTGAGGTTGATACTGATGCTGGTTTAAGAATATATTTGAACTGGGAGTGTCCGGAAATCATGGTCAAAAGTTGATCAAGTGGAATTGGTCGGGTCCCCTAACTGCAGTTTTAGAACCAGCCAGGTTGACAAAGAAACATATATACCTCATTACAGTAAAGCATACTAATAAAGGTCGTCAGTGTGTCAACGACAGTGTGGTCGGGCATACGATACTTTAAGCTCGTCTTGAAGAAATCACTTAATATGTGCACGCCATCTTTTGACGCGAATCCATTGGACATGATATCCAATGAGGTATTCGATGATTGCAAGAAGGTTTGCATTTTTTTCAGCAGAGACGTGGCGCAAGCTTCGAATACAAAATCTGGGTCATTTCCTTGAATGGGGAGTTCCACACGTTTTCTTGTTTGAAAAAAGGCTCTAATGGCTTTAACAAATACACTGAATACTGAATGAGTCAAATCGCCTTCTTCAGAGGCTACCAATTCGGCATTCACAAGCGCGTCAAAGTACTGTTCGAGCCAAAAGATAATTCCTCTTATGTCGGTAAATTCATTCAAGTCCAAGAATTTTTTGACAAACGCGTCTAAGAAGCCGTCACAATTGCTCGTCGTCAGCTTCAGAGCAATGATACGTTGAACTGTCTTACAGTCATCGTCAAAAGATTGAGACACAAATTGTTCGATGGTAGAGCCTCCGAAAAGCCTAAGATTCATTTGCGATATGAATGTATCGCTCGACTTCTTAAGTTTGCCAATTTGCGTCCGTTCAAAGGTAGTTGCTAAGTCAGACCAATCCACAGAATAATCCTGTACAACGGCTAAACAAGAAAGCGCACTCTCAAAGACGCAATCGGCAATATTGCCTTTTAGCGAGGCGGCTTCTTTCAATACCCAGTTACGAATGACCGAGCTACACGACACCAAATGTTTCAACACTCGCATTCGAGACTCAGTTGGTTTGATCATTAGAACTTTGACAGTATCCAAATCAACAATAGACGGAATATGGGCATACACTCTCGCTTTCTCATTAGTGATAGAACCCTCAGCCAAAACAATCATAACTGATCCTGCTGTTTTGAAGTGTCCACGAACAGATGCTTCAAATATTTGATCTAATTCATCAGAAGGGCAGTCATGAAGGAGTTTGAGAAGGCGTCGGAACGCCTGGCCTGACACGACTCGTTTCAAGGCTCCAGAAGCTGATTGAGCCGTTAAAATCAAAGATATGAGCGTATTCTGCAGGCTAATCTGCACGGTATTGTTCATGATGGGAATTGTAAGAACAGAATCCAGAATCTTGTTCAAATCAGACTCATTCATAAAAGTTCGAACGGCTGTAAAAGCTTCCAATGATGATGCTGAAATACTGTAATTTGACGTCGGAGATATTTCGGAGACAAGAGTATCTCGGACTTGCATAATATATTCTTCGTAAACGTCGGATTTTCCTTTGGAGTGATCAGAGGGCAAGAAAGTCTTTACGAGTTTGAGGCAACCTGGAAAAGAATCAGATGAAATAAGTAACAGGAAAAATTGCTTACTTGAAAACAGAATGCTTCCAGTTGCAAGAAACGCGTTCAAAAGAAGAGGATGCCGAAATACGAAATGCCGTATTTGCAACCAAGTATTCCCACCTACTTTCTTCACGGCCACAAGCAATATGTGCAGAACTTCGAATGCTCTTTCGACAGACGTAGGATGCAGCGTCTCTCTGTGTTGTTGCACCCAAAAAAAGATGGAATTGACGACCATGACGCACTCTTCTGAGCTCACGTTAGCGAAACAGGCGATTAAATCTGGAGGAAAATCCATTTGCTCATTCGCAGCAAGGTGTAAAACACTCTTGAGCAAGGATAGCCGATTTGCGTTTGCAAAGGATTCCGTGCCAACAAACAAGGGCACTTGCAATGCAGGCAGCAGATGCCCCAAAATCGATACTGCCGCTTGCGAAGATTTGTGTTCGTCAACACTCTCCATTAAAGCAGACAAAGTGCTTTTTAATGCGACTGGACTTTGCTCCAACACTAGTGCAAGCGAGTTTGCGGAAGCGCCTGTTAAATTTTGATTAACATCTAAACATACTAGAACAGACACTTACATGAAGTAAGTGACTGCGCAATTGTAGCAGTCCTCCCTAAAGGTATTCCCCTTGTCGAAGAGTACAAAAGCTTGAGGTAAGATGCCGGAGCAGTGGCCGTAAAATTGCTGCCCGCATCGGGGAGGGTATCTCCCAAAGTCGACAGTCCTTCCCCAATCAGCGCCGCGAGGAAGGCGCTTGTTCCCTGAGTGGACGAAAGAATATTCAAACCCATAACACAGAAGCATTCAGCAATCCCGAGAATCTGAGACATTCTGTCAGAAGAAACAGACGCGTCTACTTTCTGAAGGGAGCGGAGCAGTGCCAAAAGGCCGTCCATCGCGCAGACCATGACGGGCGAAAAAGGGAATACATTCTGAAAAGACGCGTCCGTATCCATTTCTTCATCTTTGCTTGTGACAACATCAGATATACTCGAAGGTGCACTTTCGGCTCGAAGCGATGATGCGATGATGCGGTTCTCGTAAATATGCGACATAATGCTTTGGTCCACCGGTTCAAGGGACGAAGAAACCGTGTCCACGATGTGCGCCATCCGATCAATAGTCTTGTGGGGCGCCTTCACGGCCGAACAACATGCAGCATCAAACCAGGAAATAACAGATGGGCTTGTTGCAGTTGAAGTAATCGTTGCAAAATCTGATACAGTGTTAAGCCAGAGGGACACTTCGTCCAGATTGTTTTGAAAAATATAAGAGGAAGCCAGGAAGTGCGAAATGACCTTTTGCGAGAGCGACTTGACTTCTGGAGTTGTGTCAGGATGACATTGAACCTGAATTAATGTTTGCAAATGAGAATTTTGAGAACCCGCAGGGTTAGTCCACCATTTGAACTGTGGAACTTCAAGCAGGAATTCGAGGGTAGCCTTTTGAATCTCCACTGCAGATTTACTTATGTCTGCGGGCACAAGTTTTCCGAAGTCGAAACGAGATTCCGCAATTTGGTCCGGAAAATGTCTGTGATACTCACGAATCAGACGCAAAGAGGCGCACTGCATGACAATGGGAGTGACAGTAGGATCTTCCTCCATCTCTACTTCACCAGGAACAGTAATAGCATCGTCCTCGCCTTCATCCTTCCCCTTGGACGTGCTTTTGCCTCCCTGCTTTGCCTTCTCGTCTTCTCCAACCGTAATTTTCATGTGCAACCCTAGCACAAGCTGCACTTCCGGCACTCGCTTCCGAATCTCGTGCACAAGTGCCACCTTCAAGCTGAACCATTCATCTTCCACTGCCACTGTCGACGCTGCAGCCCGATCGTCAGCCTCAGTTCTGTCTCTTTTGCTTGCCAGAAGATTCACTCTAACGCGTTCCAACTCTGCCAACACAGCGGTCAGTTTTTTGAGAGCAGCTCCAAACACAAAAGCGGCAACATGTCGCACAGTGAGACTCGGATGTTGAAGCGCTCGACCCATGGCGAGTCGATGGATGGCGTTGGGCAGAATGTTTTCGGCCAGGGTTGCTACGCTGGGTGGAGTTAATACGGTGAACGGGTCTGCGTTGAATGTTTTCGCGGCAGACCAGAGATCTGGCACAGGGAGTGAGATGATATTGGAGGCCAGCGCCATATTTGTGATCCATTTTGGAGAAAGGCGCGGCTCAAAGCTAAGGGTGAGCTGAGCCCAGTACCTGTATAAAAAATTTAGAGTCGGACACTAATGATACGGTATGCGATGACACTCACGGTTGAACGAGCTCTTGACAATTTTTCAAGAGTTCCAATAAAGCCACCATCTCGAGCTCCATCTCTGTTGGTCGCAAAAATACAGCCCACTTGAGCAAATGTCCGTTGCGCTGCTTATGGGACCTTCCCGTCGATACGGTCATTCCCGCTTCCCCAGATGCTGCCACGATTTTCCGTACTTGTAGCCATCCAGGCTCCTGTGCGCAGATTCCAAATCCAGGACGCGTACAGAGATGCAGCAAAAATTCGTGTGCAAGATCGGCCACAGTACGAGGGGTCTCTGTCGAGCCTTCAAGGAGGGGTAAAGCTGTATTCCCAGCCACACCTGCATCATTGCGGCCGTACAGCTTCGTGAGGAGCTCCAAAACGAAATTGTTAAAAAACGATTGTTTGAAGTTTCGCGGAAGAGACGCGTCGTCGACCACCTTCTTTTTGAGAACCGAAAGCACGAACTCAATCGTCTGTCGTACGCGAGATTGATTAAGGACCGTAACGTGAGAGCTACAGTGAAAAATTACCAAGAAATGATCTTCCCAGCTTCCTTTGAAGATGCCGCTCACAGCGTCTTTTGTTTCAAGAATACCCTTCTTGACAGTCGTATCTCCGTACATTAAGAAGCCAAGAAGGAAGCGAATATATAAGCCGCGGACGTCTTCCATGCGACCTGCGTCAGTCGCGGTCCGTTTGATTCGAAAAAGAGTGGGGAGAGCCTATTTTCGAAACCCAAAGCCTGATTTTAATGATAGACTTATAAATCTTGTTGTAGAGTCGGCGTATACCTTCATTGTAAAGTTGAATGTATTGAATAGCTCGCGTGTGCAGCTAGAACTCTGGACAACCAATCCACTAAGTACCCGGCAGGTGGACTGCATTAACGCGTGTTTCTTCGATGAAAGCGATTTGTAAAGCGGCTTCATATGATTTCGAATGATGGTGCGAGCTAGATGCGCACCCGTATTGCGTGCATTGAGTAGACGCGAAGCCAGAAGGACATATGCGATTGTATCGAGGATCTGAATATCGAGGCGATGTACTTCATGCTATATGTGGGGAGGGATTGAGTGTACGAGACGGGATACGCGATGCGGCATAAGCACCTTTTGTTGAAAGTTCCAGATGCGAATGAGCTCGGGAACTTCGGGTGAAACCCTGAGATATGCACGGACCAAGTCGCTTTCTGCAGAGACCTCGTGGTCAACAGTGAGTCTGACGATACGCTTGAGGGCAGTATTGAACCTTGCGAGGCCTGACGTCATGTTTGGTGTGATTTTCTAGTTCCATCGGGCAGTGGAGACAAGGGGAGCCGAAGGACGCACCTGCGGAGAGCACCTCGACATTCTCTGCGCCAAGCACGGACGTGAGCTCGGTGAATGACATTGATGGCGCGTGTGCTCCGAGTCCCATTTCTCTGTCGTTGTTGTCATCGTCGACATCGTTTTCCGCTCCACCTTCCGCGTCCCCTTCCATCTCTTCGGGCCCCGTCCCCACCCCATCCTGACCTGTCCCCACATTCGTAGAGTTTGCCGCCTTCAGCTGTCGTGCAGTCCACTCGTCTATCTCGGGGTCTGAATCTTCGCCAGTGTCGTCCTCTTCCTCCGTCCACTCGCCAACCCCCACAATCCCGTTCGCTTCAGTCTCACTGTATCCCCCACTCTCGCTTTGCATCCCCGCATCCGAAATCAACACCGTCATGGCCGTGTCGTCGTCGTCCATCTCGGCCGCTCGCATTTTTCGACGTTTGATACCAAAAAGAAAGAAAGGGAGGGGTATTTTACTTTCTGTGCGCCTCTGGATTATCCGTGTTTTTTTACATTCTGTCCACAGGCTCTTCTCCTGTCAACAAAAATAATCCGCGACGTAAAACCATCCCTGTCGCTTTCCATACCAACAACTTTGCGACGCTTGCCTCCACATCCACCCGATCCTTTACAAATAGCGCGTTGTGTCCCGACGCAGCACTTCGACCCACTCCAATCAAATACGCAATCAAGACGGACGCGTCCCCAGTTGCGATTCCCGTTGTCAAATTTGCAAGAGAACAAGCTATGTGCATTGCATGCGAAGAAGTTTCTAGACGCTTCAACACGTTTAACTGAACGCTACCCTCCCGCTCCATTTGCAGCAACTTCCTTCCTGCAGCCCCACTTTTCCGTTGAATCCCACAAATTCGAACATAACAGTACTGCAGATAAAGGCCAGCATCGCGGACAGAGTCCTGAATGCGCAACCAGGTGAATTTAGACACTTTGGAGCGTTTACTTGACAAAAGTTGTAATGCAATCGCCGTGCTGGCAATAGTCGTGGTCTGGTCGTCATCGTAATCCTCATTGTCCTCAGTATTCTCTTCATCGCTTTCATCACTGAAGTTACTGTTCGCAAAAGCCTTACCTGAAGTAAGCCTCAGCGTGGAAAGCGCGCGGTCAATCCACCGCGAGGGCGCGACATACCCGTCCACGACACGCGTATCGTCGTCCAGCCCACTCACATTCCCAAACATGACCTGCTCGCACGCACCGCCTTCTCCGTCTTGCTCAAACGGCGACGGGAGGCTCAAGAGGCCGCAAAGTGCCCGTAGGCAGTCGGTGCGCGTGTGTTTCTCCGAAGCAGGGAACACATTCACCACGCGCGCATGCGTGTGTGTGTTGTGGATCATTTCGGCGAGGTCGGCGAGGAGCTGAGTCGGGGTGCCCGTGGTGAGATCGTGGAAGAGGGTTTGGGCGCCGGCGTCCTTGCCAAGATGAAGACGGCCTGAAGTTCGTTCGTTCACCATCTCACAGTGTGGCAACAATGTGGCGCAGATGCTGTCCAGCTGGGGATTCTCCCACCCGAGTTTGGTTTCGTTCAGGGAAAGTTGCTTGAGGCCCAGCCGATCCAATTCGAATCTCATGCATTCTTTCCACTGTTGAACGACATCTGATAGCAAGCAACGCGTAGCAGAGTCTCTGCAACGAAGAGCCTTCAGTTCCTTCACTATCTCGTCCTTCGAGATGGACAAGTCAGTGGAAAACGCGTGTAGCTTTCGCAAGAAATTATTGCTTTCAATATACTTTGTTTTCGCGCGTTTGGAGGCCACGATTATTCGACCTGGTCGAATATAAGTACTGGAAGGGATGAGAAAGGACTTCACGAACCCGTATCTTCCTGCCAAAACTGCACACGCGCTTGAGTAGTGACTGTCCATCCTCGGGCTGCAAGGCTCAATGCCATGGTTTGTGCCAAGAGGGCGCCTCGCAACTGGCTGGCCTCAAAACGCTTACCGAAGGGAAGATCAAACCTGATAATTACACTTTTCTGTCTATCATGATTGCTGGTTGCTGAAGAAGGGAACCCAAAATCGGGATCCTCCGACAGTATCTGAGGGAGGATGGTGGTCAACACATCAATCAAAAGCGTGGAGAAGAACTATAGGACCTGCGACACGATAGTCTGTATAAATCGCGTTGGATGGAGGGTGAGCGAGAGTGTAGCTCCTTCTGCTGCTGCATGGTGAAAAGTGTCGTCCCCGTTCCACTATTCCTTGAAGTCAGCTTTCGCTAACGGCAATGAAGACCCTCACATATACTGCAACCTCTTGTACAACCCGAAAAGTGATGGCTAAGCTGTGAGGGTTTGCAAGAAGACTCGTGTTCAGAGTTGACGAAAGGTTGAGCTCAAGCTTTCCACGCGGATCAAAGCTGGGATCTGGTAGCTTTGAATCCACTATACGAGATATGGATACTTCATTAAGCGGCAGGAAGCGTGGCTGGTCTTTGTCCCCCGTGTCTGTCGTTGTCGAGGCCAACGCAAACAGGATGGACGCCAGCTTTGCCTTGGCGAACCGCTTGACGGAACTGGTCATCAAAACAGAAAAAAAAGAAGTAAGAGGAATAAAGTCCGAGAGAATATGTAAAACGTTGGCGAGAATTTGTTGTTGGGAGAAGGAAGGCGGGAATGACAGACTCGGCGAGCATCACAACATCACTGGCCGACTTTAGCGCTGCGCTTATTGCTAGCCTTGCGCGAGTTGTGCGCGAGAGCGTTCATTCCTCTGAGACGAACGTGCGGCGGCTTGTGCGCGAGCATGTTGTTCCGGTGGTTGGCGAGAGCGAGACTGCTACGGTGTATGCCCTTGCGGTGCTCCGGCGCGTGACCTCGTCTTCTTCTTCTTCCTCTGCTTTGCTCCCGTTGGCCGAGTCGGCGGACGCAGCGGGCCCGACCAAAAACAATCCTCTGTCAACGTCAGATGCATCCGCCCATCATCCGCCAAATACCGCTACCTCAAGCAATGCGAAAAACAGCGATGTCAATCTACTACTACTGCGCATTGTCGCCGAGATCGAGGCCGCTCTCGGCCCGAAGGCGCGTCCATACGCAAGCGCGGTGCACTTTGCCGGTCGTCCTCAGCCAGAGATCGTCACCGCGGTAACCCGCATCTGCGCTAGGGACGTCCAGGCTTCAGATGTATTCAAGGTAACGTTTTCGGACTCGCGTCTTTACCACACTCAACTGTTCTGCCAGCTCCACTCACTGTATTCAGGACCCTCTCCGCCCCCAGTTTCCTACATCAGAACGGCTCCCTTTGTTGGTGCGTAGCATCTTGGTTTTGGCTGCCCCTGCACCGTTTCACCGTTTAAAAGTTTCGCGTTTTAGAGGCGCTCATCAAAAATGTCTTCGGCGCAACAACTACAGACACTAGTATGATTGATGAAAAGATTTGGCTGCTTGCATATGTGTCCACTGTGATCGAAGATACCGCTCCCTCGTCAGAGTCCCCCGTATCAATTTCAACGACGCTCATGCAACCCACCATGGATGCTCTTAAACATGTCTATACCATGTTCCCGAAACTAACACCTGACATCGATCTGCGCAACGATTTTAAAGGTTTACTTGAAACTGTCAAGTACGTCGCGTTTAGTCCTTCCACGACCCCATCGCCACACCCCACCTAATGAATCTTTCTAAAATGTAGATATCCTATTGCTGCAGCTGGTTTGCTGTTCTGGATCAGTAACTATATTGCGGACCCGCTCTTTTACAACCAAACTTCTATCACTGGAAGCGGCACGGAACGAATCCTGATTTTTGAGCTCCTGAATGAAATTGCTCTTGTTTATCCACTGCAACGTGCATATGTCCTGGAAATTTTGGGAGAAGCAGTGTTGAGGGACTACGAAAAAGTTTCTCCGTTGATTCAGGTGCTCATTATCCGTTTCGAGTATCTTACTCTACAGAATGCTAATTTTATATTCTGTTTTTAATCACAGATTGAAATCAAACGCAAATTTATAGATCAAATTATATTTCTCCTTAAACTGGGCTACGTGATCCCCGCTCTGGATTTTGTTCTTGAAAACAGCTCAAAAATGGATGACGCGCTCCTGATATACTTCTCGCGTCGGGTGAGTTTGTTTTCTTGTTTTCCGCTCTCAGGCCGGATCTCCAAAATCGCTCCCTGCACCCACGTGCTTCTTATCAGTTGAAAATTTTCAGGTGGAGGAGCTGACTGAGAGCCCGTATCATCGGGACATCATCGAAAAGCTAGTCGCCATAATTTCACGCATCCAGGTGGATAATTTGGCCATGAACAGCAGCTTCTTTGAAGCTTTTTTGCAAGCATTTCACGGGTCTTTGGTCGTTGGTGGAGGTGGTGGTAGTTCTGGTGGCAATGTAATCGATGGTGGAAGTTTAGATGTGGAGCTATTTGGAGTGGAGGAAGAGGAAGGGGATGATGATTTGCTCAAGCGGGCAATCAATGCAGAGTTGGGCCGATTGCCCAAACAGATGACGTAATGTTCCCTTAGTTTCTCTCTTTTTTTCTCGAGGCAACGCGGTTTCTTTGTTCCGGTCCTTACATGATCAGGGTTGGCCTTGCTTCGAAATTCGCTTTGAAATGAGCGGATGGAAAACAGGAAAAGCACCAAATTGGGTTTCTTCAAAACCATGGCAGAACAAGGCATAGAGAATATCACGGTCGTCGAAACATCATCCAAGGCCGTAATGCAGGAGGAAGCCGGTGTTCCCTCCAGCAAAGTGCAGGAACTAGAAATTAGTGATCCTGCTGCCCAACTTTCGTCTGACACTCCAAAGACTGTGCTGCCTCGAGTCCAGTTCGTGCTCGTCTTTATTGGATTGTCGTTTGCAGTGTTTCTTGCTGCCTTAGATCAAACCATTGTTGCCGTAGCCCTTACGGTAAGCTCAAGTCTCTGTGTCTGAGTGAGTATCTGATGCAATCTTGTCCAGGCTATTGCCAACGAGTTTCAGTCCCTGTCATCTATCAACTGGATCGCAACTGCCTACTTCTTAACTGCCACGGCGTTTATTCCAGTTTACGTGAGTGTTGGACGGGATAGATTGGCGTTCGTCATGCCCAGTCCGAATTTTACCACTTGACTTGAGTGCACAAGCTGATTTCCAAAACATTTGATCGAAACAGGGCCAATTGGCAGACATTTTCGGACGCAAGATCGTGTTCTTGATTGCGATTAGTATATTTGAGGTGGGCAGTCTCCTCTGCGGTGTGGCCACGTCAATGAACTTTCTCATTGGTGGAAGAGCCATTGCGGGGTTGGGTGGCTCTGGAATCTTTTCCCTAGTCATTGTGAGTTCTCGTCTGGCCTTTGTTGAGATGCGTCTGTGGTTCCTCAATCTCGCTCCTCAAAATGCTAGATTATAATTTCTGACCTTACAACCGTGCGTGATCGTGGAAACTACCTGGGCATTATTGGTGCCACCTTTGGACTGGCCTCTGTGGCTGGTCCGTTGCTGGGAGGTGTCTTTGTGGTTGGTGCCATCATCGTTGTCGCTGCCTGTTTTTGATCATTCGTCCAAACTCGATTTTTTCTGGAATAGGATCACGTTTCGTGGCGATGGGTGTTCTACATCAACCTTCCTATTGGAGCGATAACGATTGCAACGTGAGATCCGGTTTTTACAATTCTGGCTCTAATTTATAGTGGTTAGTGTCATCTTCTTCCTCCACTTGAAGGATGACAAGCAAGAGAACCTCATGGCGTCGTTCCAGAAAATTGACTGGCTTGGAACCTTCCTTCTCGTTGGCTGCGTCATTTGTCTGTTGATTCCCATTCAAGGTGAGTGTTTCTCATATTTGTGACGGCTTCTTCCCTCTGAATCAGCATAATAGGTGGTGGCTCTCAGTACGAATGGAACAGTCCTACTGTCATTGCCCTGTTTATTGTTGGATTCATTTTCTTGATTGCGTTCATATACGTGGAGGGTTGGGTCGCCACGAACCCAGTTCTTACTTTCGAGCTCTTCAAAAACCGCGAAGCTGTGGGCGTGTTTGCAACCACCTTCTTTCTTGGAAATGCTTTCTTTATTCTCGTGTTCTATGCCCCACTTTGGTTCCAGGTAGTCCTTGGAAGTGAGTGACTCTTGCATTCCTTCGCTTCTTCAGCCGTTAACTTCATTCGCCATCTTTTTAAGCCACCGCCACTCAGGCTGGAATTCATACTATCCCGCTTATCATGGGCCTTGTGATCATGTCCATTGTTTCTGGAATCGTTGCCACTACAACTGGATTGTTCTTCCCCTTCCTGCCTGCCTCTGCCATCATTATTTCGATCGGCGCGGGTCTTATGGCTTCGATGAAGGAAGATGCCGCTCTTTGGCAGCAAATTGTGTACCTCCTGATTGCGGGTGCCGGAGTAGGTTGTGGAATTCAGACTTGTCTCATTTCTGCGCAAGTCTCTGTCAAGCCAGAACTCCTCTCTGTAGTCACGGCTACCACCAACTTCTTCCAGACCATCGGTACGTCGCTTTTTCTTGCATTTCATCTTGTGGAACGGGAAGCTCAACCATCTCATTACAAGGTGCCGTTATTGGATTGGCCGTCTGCAGCTCTTTGTTTAACAACAATCTGCCCACCAACGTGGAGAACGCACTTATCGCCTACAATGTTGTTGTTCCACCTGACGTGCCGATTTTGGCATTTTTGAAGGACCCGTCCACCCTCCACAACCCCTTGTATACTCAGGACGGAAGCGATTTGCAAAAGGCCCTGATCCATGGATATCTTCAAACACTAAGCTTGTTGTTCTACCTTCCTATTGGGTTCTGCTCTGCTATGTTAATTTCGTGCTTGTTCACGACCAAGCAAAGACTTCCCAAGGGCGCCGAGATTGCCATGGGCGCCTAAATCAATTTTTCGACCCCCGAGCTTATATTGACCGGTAATAAAGAAGAAAAGATTACAGTATTAGAAAACTTGAAGCCTTTGAAATTTAATGAAGAAAGAATATCTCAGGCTGTGTTCTCATTCAGAGACGTATCGCTTTTTTTATATTCAAGGTGTGCCTATTCCAATTTTTTTAACCAAGAAACCTGGTAAGGTTGACCCACCTTCAACTTAGCGCCTTCCAACTCATGAAACTCTCCATTCTCCATGTGGACATCATCGATATTTGCGAGAGTCTCCTCACTATCTCTTTGCTCAAGGGGCGCCTATTCATTAAGCTCGCTTTAGTCAGATAGTCCAATCAAGATTTCATCCTTACCTTAGGAACAAAGGATGCCATTTCAAACTTCCAAGCATCTGAACACATGTCTTCGAAGCACTTTTCAGTTCTCCACTGCATCTCAACCAGTGCCTTTTTTGGATTGGATACAGCAATTCCGATGTCGCCTTCACGGCGTCCGACCACCTCCACTGGGATCGCAACTCCACTCACTTTTTCAACCATCGCAATCACCTCTCTCACACTCCTCCCGCGTCCACATCCGACATTGTATGTCACACAGTTCCAAGCGTCCTCTCCAGCATTTTCAATAGGAGCTTTCAAGCGCGCCAAGTGCTCCAATGCAGACAAATGCGAGCGCGCGAGGTCTGTGACATGGACAAAGTCGCGCACAGGGCTGCCGTCTGGAGTGGGCCAATTGTTACCATAGATCTTCAGCCTCGCGGTTGGTTCATTGTATTTGATACGGCGAGCTACACGGGTGACAATGGGGACAAGATTTGAGGGTTCTTGGCGAGGGTTTTCGCCCATATATCCTGACGAGTGTGCGCCTCGAGAGAAAACGTGAGCAGACAATGACACAAAATTATCACTTACCAACTGGATTAAAGTATCTAAGGATGACTGCTCGCATCGCTGTCTCCGGAACTTTTCTGTGTTGCGCACACAAGTCTTGAAGAATTGTCTCAATCATTAGCTTCGTGTTACCATAAGGCGACTTCGGCTTAGTCTCAAAATCTTCAGTGGCACCCATCATGGCTTCCGGAGCGGAAAAGTCATAGGTGAGTTGATCCAACGAGTCACCATAAACACATGCGCTGGATGAAAACACAAATAAGAGACCCTCCTTCTTCAATTCATTTGCACTTCGGAGGAGATTCATTGTGGAACCTGGGTTCATTTCGTAATACAATAAAGGATTGGAGCAAGACTCAGCCACCGACTTGAGGGCTAGAAGAAATTTGGGCATAAGTCCTTATCTTGCCCGGTCAAGACAAACTTACACGCGAAATGAATAACCGACCAAATATTCGGGTGCAAACGAAATACATTCTGGACTGCCTCTGTATCGAGGAGGTCAATTTGGTGGAAGGCCAAGATCTTGTGCCCGGAAAGTTCTTCAGCTTTCAGCAACGCGTCTAAGAAAAAATCCAAGAGGGTTATTCTAGGTTATTATATGTGTATGTATCAATGAATTATGCTCAACTTGTGTTGGAGTTGCTCAGGTTGTCAATGACAACAACCTCCCAACCTAAACCATTTGGGCCCTGATCACGTCTCGAAAGCATTTCAAGAACAGTGTTCGAGCCGATATATCCAGCACCGCCTGTAACAAGAATACAAGGAATGTTTGAGGGAGCCTCAGGAGGTCCTTGAAGTTGCATCGCTTCGACAATTCTTTGGTTGTTTGTAAACAAAAACACAAATTTGTCAACTGACCCCGGCCGAAAGATGCTAATAAGTACAGGTTTTATATGAAAATTCTGGTTCTCTAGTACACTATGCTGAAGTGGGACAGATTTGGTTATATAGCTTAAGATTGAGGAGGTTTTGGTTCCGACCTCAGGTTTGAACACGGCAAGGCAATGACGACACCGCCAACAAGACCGACGACTACCACGACGATCGCAAACGTAGTCTGAAAATCCATTCATTTTCTTATAATTGCGCAATTAACAAAACAAGAAATATAATTCCTTCATTTACTTTACTTACTCCAATATCAAAAGACAAAATAAAAAAAATTCCATTCGTTTCATTCTACTTACCCCGTTATCAAAAGAAGAAATAAA
>MU614629.1:0-59053 GCA_025201725.1 Chytriomyces sp. MP71
GTGTGCGTAAGGGAGAGGGAGGGAGTGTAAGAGGGAGGGAGTGCGGCAGACACTCACCATCCTTCGTCAGATAAAAAACAGCCGCGATGCGCTCGTCCTCCGCTCGCCGTCTCGCCGCCCTGGCCGCACTCTCCGCCGCAGCCGCCTCCACCGCGGCCACCGCGCCCAACGACCAGTGGACCTGTGCCGCCGTCGTCCACGGCGGCTTCCACTTCAACGTGGCCGCCCTCACCGCGAACGACGTCGTCCTCTCAGCCTCTCAGGACACCCCGCCCTCCACCACCAGGCTCGTCACAGCCCTCAATATCTGCAAACCACTCGAAAAGGACCACCTGGGTCCAGCAGAGAGCCCCTGCGCTGCCGACGCGGTAAGCCCGAAACTGGTCCCAACGCTTGACCCCAGCTGACACGTCACGACAGTGGCTTTGTCAAATCTCGACTGTTACTCAAGGCTCTGCGACCGTCACCGCCGCGGTCAAGTCGTGGGCACTCGGTCCCCCGGCTACCGAAAATATTGCTGTCACCCCCAATGGACGCGGTCTCTCTGTTCTCCTAAAAGGCGGTAAATGGGGCGGTTTGGATTTACGGACGAATCTGTCCCTCATTTGTGCAGAGGGAGTGACATCCTCGGATCCAGTCATTGACGCGGATTTGTCGACGGAGTCCTTGCTGCATGTGTCTTGGAAAACGGAAGCCGGCTGTGGGAAAAGGAATGGGAGCATTGGGACTGGTGAGAATTGCGCAAATCGAGCGAGATTTTAGACTTTCGGTTCCGCTAGTGAGTGTTGAATGAGCTTGGATGGGGATCAAAGGGCTGAGGATTTACGGCGCTTTGAAAAATTTTCGCAAATTACTTTTCTGACTGCAAGCGAAAGGCGACCGCATTATACGCGTATCTTCCACTGGAATCCACATGTACAGTGGATACAGTGGATACGCGGAAAGGGTGTTTCTGGAACCTGAGCAGCTCACCTTTTCTATCAACGACATTTAGGATCCGGATCCATGTCGATATCAGGACTCTTGTTTCTCCTTTTCGTCCTGACTGTGTTTTTTTACATCACTATCGGTACTGCCTTCAACATTCTCGTGAAGCGCGTCAACCGGTTTCCAGACTGTCTGCCAAACTGGCCCTTTTGGGAAAATCTGCTTGCGCGTGCAACACAGCGGAATCGCTATGTGCGCATCTGATTCGTTTTGAACTTAATTTATTAGTTTGTCCCTCCTTCCATGCAGGACAGTAAAGTTTTTGTGTTTTTGTTGCCTTTAACAACAAACACCTCCAGTGACCCCAAATTGAAAACTACCTACTTACTAGGCCAATAAAACGTACCAAACCTGCAGAACTTTCATCTCCCAGGTACTCTGAGGTAAAATTTATCACAAACTGGGACGGAATGTCAGCGAAACCCATTCTCGGCTGCGTTGGTGAAGCATTTCATTGACTCCAGAATGACCACAGCGACATCCTTGAAAAGTCCTGGGCACCCAATCGATCCACATCCAACCAGCACGGGTAACCCTTGCGTGAGATGTGGCGAGCCACTCCGGGGTTGGCCGCGCTTACATGCACGTGCCCCTCCGTGATCGCTTCGAATGAAGTTTTCCAGCAAAAGATAAAAAGACATTGTGCTGTGCCTTGAGGGGGTCTGTGAGAGAGGCAACGGTTTTGGATTCGGTATGTACCGCTGTCGGCAGCGTTCCTGGTGCAAGAACCTGGCTGGCTGCGGCAGGACGTGCAGGACTGGAAAGTTCACGAGGCGCGTTGGTAGATGCTTGGTTCCTCAGCCGGTGCAAATTGACACACATCGTTGTACTGTGGATCCTTGTAAATCATTCAAGTGTTCTATTAAGTGCTTAATTTATTGCGTCAATCCACCCTTCAAGATGAGACTTCAAGGCGTGAGAACAGCTTTGGAGGGTCTCATTTGGCGTGACATTTACTTGGACTCTCTATTTTAAAGTAATGAATTGAGCTGGGAGCGGAATCAAACTTGGTTGAATTTTTCAGTGAGCGTCTGGGCAAAATGAATTAAGTCTCCTTCATTGAAAGCGTCGCTAGTTTGTACCTGCTGAAGCACCTGAAACTGCTGTGAAGCGTCCCGAAACGCATTCCGGTAGTGCATTATATTTTCTTGCAGGACGTCGTCCTTGCTTCGTTCACCCTCCTGAATCCGCTTTATGTTGACCTCGAGCTGATGGAAAAGAGGGAGCGAATGAGCGATCCCGATAACCTCTCCAACATACAGACAGTACCTGTCTCCGCAAATGCGGCTTGCAGAGCGATACTTGCATTTGCATGCTCCGGTATCCCACGACAAGCCCCATTCCCAGAGGCGTGGGTATAAACACGTCCCCTTCCTTGTTGACGTACTCGCGTTCTTGAATCTTCTTAATATGCTCGTGAATGGTCGCGTCCGTTCCTGTCGAAGCAAAAAAGAGGGTCATAAATAATGGCTGATTGATAAACTGAATTGAAAAAGAATCATGTACCAATGCTTGATTCCTCCATTTTTTCAATCAGCTGCCGTTCATTCAGCGGCGCCGGGCGTGACGTGGCTCCCTGCTTCAGGAGCAGACTGTCCGGCATGAGACGCTCGCCAAAAGTGTAGTTGGGGATGGCCTTATCGCTCCAAGAATCATAGACGTAGACCTCGAGGTAATTTCGGACTTCAACTTCTTCACCTGAATATGCGCGTGTAAGCATCTGGCTGCACACTACAATCAAGTAGCGCGTACCTGTGGCGTGAAAGCTCTCATTGTCAATTTTGATGCTGACTTCAGTAATGTATCCTTTCGCATTTTCACTACAGCAGGCCAGGAAGCGGCGCGTGATAAATTCGTACAGTCGCTTTTCGTCTCCAACCATTTCACCATTGCCACCCGCTTCGTGTGCCAAAAAATCAGGAATCAGGGAAGGAGAATTTATACTATGTTAATCACCTGTTGGATGAATGGGGGGATGCGCTTCGTCATTGTTCTTGCCAGGTCGAGGCTTCCGGAAACCTCCGTTATCCAACCTAACAACCATTCAGCAACAAGCCAGATAACAATCCCAGCTGAGGATACACAGCAAGTGTCAGCAACAAACATGATGGGCCAACTCACATGGTCGCAAACGCGCCCCAAGCGGGATTCCCCCTCTGCGCCTGAATGAGTTCACGAAAATTGAAAGATTCCAGATATATGTCCGTCTCCGTGCGCGGGTAACTGATCCATTGCTTGCGGTACAGGTTTTCTGCGGCCTCCATCACCTTGTGCGCTGACATGCGCATTCGTGATGTACAAAACTTCATCATTTCAATGGTAGTGAGGGGTAGTGGTTTCCTGTTGTAAGTGCGCGCGGAAGAATTGCGTTGAATAACTCTTCTGACGGTGCGTGGAACAGTTCACCATTTCTCTTTCGGCTTCTTTGAGACTTTGGTCACAGTGGCCTCTGGATTCTCCACACAAGATTCGTAGATTGTGGTGGCAATACGATGATTAAACAGGTGCGTGCGCGCCCAAGTAAAGGAGCTGCTGAGATTGTCTTTTTTGATTGTCACAGCTATGCGCCAGAACAGTTCTTCTTTGAAACGCTGACACTTTTCAAACTGGTCCACGATGAAACCAAGCGTGGGGAATTGGCAAGATCCTGTCAACGATGTTTAAAAAGCCGCCTAAGACGCTGGCAATAGACAACAAAATACGAGCCATAGCTGATGACCATTCCTTCCAGTTGATGAACTTGTGCACGCAGCCGCAGTGTTTGCAAACGCGTAAAAGCCGCACCAATTCTCAGATCGAGCTCCCTCCGCGCATCCACTGCGGCCACTTTACGCATATCCAGGTCCCCAAGTGTATCCCATGCCATCCGGATTTCCCTCGTCTGAATGACGGAAAATTTGGCTCGCTTGATCGTGATTCGGTTGTTGGCTCTTCGACACACGTCCGCAATCTCGGATCCAATGTTCTCGCCCTCCAAATCACAATCCGTCCAAATGACGAGCAATTGCGCGCCGCGCGCCTGCGTGGCGAGGTTGCGGCTGATGCTTTCCATGTCTTTTTGCACACTCGTTACTACCTGGGCCTGGAAACACGCGTCCGGGTCGACGGCACTCCAGTTTCCCATCTCAGCGGGAAAGTCGATGTTTGTGAGGTGCCCACTGACGGAGGTCATGACGACGGAGCAGGGCTGGCCGCGGAACGTCGAGTCGAACAGGTAGTTTTTGACGTACTTGTTGTCGGTGCTCCTCTGATGACTCACGCGCGGTGAGTCCCGCGTCTCCCTCGCGCGATGCATGCAGCTCACCGTGAGGTACTCTCCGCTGCGCACGGACAGGATGCCCGCAACGCCCTTCGCAATCTGCGCTTTTCTTCGCTCAGCGACGCACGGCGACAACCACCGCGCACCATGTTCTTCTCGGCGACACACAGAATGCGCATCGGTTTCCTTGCGTTCGGCGCTGATAAAGAGGACGGCGTCGGTTCCGGACGAAAAATGAAACCAACCAACCAAACCAAACTGAAAAGTGGTCCCGTGACCGTGAGCACTTTCTTTTTTCACCCGACCTTTCAAGAAACCGCCGATCCCTTCCTTCAACTTTCGAACTCCTTGCTCCTTTATGAACTCATCATCCCCGGCACCACTCGTCTTCACGTGCTTATGCGCTACCATGAGCGTCATGATGTTACTTAGCGCGATAGCAGGGGCCTACGTTGTGTTGCGAGCCGCCAACCGCGCAGGCGCGCCGGACAAATCCAGCGCAGCTCTTGTGTGCTTCGGGGTCTCGCTGATGGGAGTCTTTGGAGCCGAAGCGCTTGTTTTCAATACGATCCAGGTCCAGGGTGATTCTTCGGGGGGCGGCGCGGCCCTTGTCTTTGCAATTCAACACTTCTTTGTCGCAGGTGCAATCATATCGCACACGTTTTTTTGCTGGTTTCGATCAGGCGCGATCGCGAAGGATGTGTTGCCCGCGTGGCTCGCGACCGGGCTGCAAATGCTGATCTTTGTCCTCATACCGACCAACCAAGGGTTGAAATGTTTTTCAAACCTCCTATACATACTCTATCCGCAGTATTCATCCTTGTTCGCCAAACAGTTGGATATCCATACGATCGCGATGTTTCTGTTGGTCGATGTGATGGATTTGGTTCTCACGTACGCGTTCATGCTGAGATGGAGGCTGGCCGCACGGGATGGAGACTCTTTCTCAATTCCACTCATCATCTGCAAGTATGGAATCACAGCCAACCTTTTCAGCCTCACCGGAACCGCCTTTTACTTCACTCAAGTGTTCAGTCATGGACAGCCGCCCTTGGAGTCCTACTTTTTTGGCAACTTTGCTGCCACAGCCGCAACTTATTTCACCTTCATGCTTCTTAACCGTCGCATCCACACCCTGAGTACCTATAACCTCAGTATCGTCAGCCTCGTCCCCAGCAGCGTCAAGCGAGAGAACGTGCGCCAGCCGCCTGGGTTCCAGGACTCCGAAGTGAGCGCGTGGGTCGCACCGACGCGCGAGGGTAGCATCGATCGCAGCACCGTCAGCATCAATCTGAGCGGCTCGCGCCGACAGACGAGTAGTAGCGCAAGTCTAGGCCGCTTCTCGTTAGCAGAGCGCGCACCGTTGCGACGAGGGTCGCACGCGGCGACGCCACATTTGGAAGCTTTGGAGCGACTGGGGAAGCAGAGACCGTCTTTACGCGGTGGGGGTGAAGAGGAGGTGGCCACACGGGATGGCGGCTTGGCAGGGACGATGAGACGGTCGTGGACGTGGCAGGCGGAAGTGGGAGCCACGCTGACGACTCCGGGGACACCAGGTATACTCAAAGGCTCGTTAAGTAATTCTCGGGCCAGCGTAAGTGGAATAACCGCCTCTCATTATGGTCCACTGGCATCGCGGGCAACTTCGCAAAACAAGCCGCCAAGGAGCGATTCATTTCAAACGTTCCAGAGTTTGAATCCGAAAAAGTCGGTACCCTCTGGGGGACTTGCTTTCAAGAACAAGGACGTACGGAGTGACTTCGGATTTACTTCGATCGGACGCTCTGGACGTGGTTCTTCACGCCGAATCAACGCAGACGGTGGCCACGTTGCTCCACGGAGCATGCCTTCTACACCCATTCCAAGAAGGGGGACCACGAAATCGAGCGCACCTGGAAATGGATTCATGGAGAGATTTCAAATATTTCGGCCGAGCGATGGCTCTGATAGTGACGACAGCGAATCTGATACTGGTGCCGCATCTCGTGTTGGGAGCACGCCTCACAGTGTTCGGAGTGCTGCCTGGAGTCGCAGGTCAAAGTCAACCAACATGAGTTTCAAGAGTGTCAAGAGTGTCAAGTGTGTCAAGAGCACTAACACCATCAAGAGTGTGGTTTCCCATTAAATTTTGTTCATTGTTGGCGCGCCTGCTCCTTCATTTCCAAAGCTTGTCACGACCAAATGCCTGCTGATTTGACAGCCAAAACGCCATCCAGATCCTCCCCGGGACTCGGCGACACTGAACACCACCTCTACCTCCATCACAGCATCAAGCGCAGACGCACAATGGGTCTGCGACGCCTCCGTCGCCAATTCGTGATTGCGCACACCCCGTCACGAGCCAAGCGTGGCATCTCGTTCACTGACGCATTGGATACCTTGTGCATTGAGCCAGAGAGGGCGAGGATGGATAAAGGGGAACGCAAGATGCATTCACCGCCACTCACGCCTCGCCGGCCGAAGACCGCGAAGAAGGCTCAGTCCCAACGTGGGGCGTGCACGCCATCACGCGCATTTATTGGACTCTTTCGTGCACCCATGACGGGTCGCCAGGCGGTGCGCCAGGATCCAGTGTCTCCGTCGAGATTGAGTTCGTTGATGCGAAAGGACCCCACCAAAAGCTCGGAACTCTACACTTCTCCAGTGACATCTGTGCATTTAAATGCGGAGCAAGCGGCTCATTTGGACGCATGTGAAGAGGAAGAAGGAGAGGAAGAGGAACCTGCCTTCGCATTCTCGCATAGAGGGTCTGGCCCAGCTCTGCTCTCCGTCCTAAGCAGCGTGGGGTCAAAACCCTCGGCAATTTCATTTTCCCTCTGTGATTCTGTGTCTCAAAACAATGAGGACCATCGTCACGCAACGGTTGCCCGCCACATTCTCGGGTCGACCGCGTCCGATTCAAGCGACTCGGACGCCGATTCTCTCTTCAGCTTTGACGCGAACCGCCCCGATTATCTGCACCTGCATCCTTCCTTACGAATTCCGTGTATGCGCGAGCTGGACGACGTGTTGTCCGCCATCTCGTCAGGATCTTTTGTGAGCTGTGAGGATCTCGGGGAGCCGCGTTCGCTGCCATCTCCTGTGATGCTGGAAACGCCGAACCTGACAGCCTGCATGACGCTGTTGCCAGATTCGCCCTCCAAGATGCGTGAGCTGTTCCGGGACAACGATGTCGAGTTGTCGAGGCCCAGCGGTGTACTCCCCTTTAGCATCACGCAAGACTCATTTCAAAGTGATTTCGATGGTATCGCGGATTTGTTGGACGCAGTGTTGAATGTGGGTGAGGACACGAGGTCTCAATCGCACTTGCAGATGCTACCATCAATGCCACCTGCAATTTTTGTGACGCAGTCTAATGAAAAAGCTGATTCTGTCATCGGTGTGGATACGTCACGAATCTCCTCAAAAAGCTTGCAAGGGAGCAACCCAGACTTTATTGATCTGGCAACAGAGTCTGACGGGAGCAGCAATGTGGAAAGCTCAGATGAAAATGACGCGTATTCCGAGAAAAGTCACTTGAGCGGGCAGTTTTTGCAGGTTCCAGTACGATTCAAGCCGTATGCACATCGCTCGATGACGTTTCGAAGCGATCTTGAGGAAGAGGAGCGACGGCAAGAACGTCTGAGACATGAGCTTGAATCTGTTTTAGCAGCCATGTAATACATTGTCGGCAGAAAGGGAGGGGAGAATCTCGTCTTTTATTCTGGCATCCCTTTTGTCAGGGAAACATTCCTTCACCAGAATGATTCGACACTTTGCCTCACTGCGGGCCGCCCTCCGGACACCTCGGCTGCCAAGTACCTTCATGCCGTTCTCACGGATGCCGGTACGCCGCCCCATGGCCACCGTGGGCAGCCACCAAGCGGCCATTCGCCAGCGTAATGCCGACTCACTTCTGTACGTCTCATCCGTGATCATTGGCTTCGTGGGGCTCGCGTACGCCGCCGTGCCGCTCTACAAGATCATCTGCACGGACACGGGTCTCGACGGCACCGCAAAGAACGTGGCCCAGAAGTTTGACCCGAGCACAATGAAGCCCGTCGAGGGAGCGAAGCCCATCCGCATCCGCTTTCAGAGCAGTCTCAGCGACGCCATGAAGTGGCGCTTCACCCCGGAGACCAAAGAGATCACGCTCGTTCCCGGCGAGACGGCCCTCGCGTTCTACAAGGCGGAGAACCCCACGGATGAGCACATTATCGGCATTAGCACCTACAGCGTGGTTCCCGGACGAGCAGCACAGTACTTTAATAAGATTCAGTGTTTTTGTTTTGAGGAGCAGAAGCTCAATGCGCACGAGGAAGTGGACATGCCCGTCTTCTTTTACATCGACCCGGAATTCGCCTACGATCCCTTAATGAAAGATGTGCGCGAAATTACGCTGCATTATACATTCTTTCGTTCAAAGTATCAGTAAATTCATGTGGGAGGTGATAAATGTGCATCGATTGCTGCTGAACTGGAATCAGTCCTTGATACCGACTGAAAGAAGAAAAGCAAAGCTTTATTTTGCCTCTGGCAAACAGCAAGGAACCCTATCTGTCCCCCGTTGCATCTATCCACGGTAGTACTGGTGTTCCACAAAGGGCATCTTGGTAACAACCGCCTTCTGAACCTTCCCCCTCACCTTCACCTGCAGTTCCGTCCCTGCCTTGTGAAACCCGTTGGCAACATATCCCATCGCCACGTTCTTTTTGAGCACGGGGCTCGGGCATCCGCTCGTGATGTTTCCAATCACGCTGCCGTCTGCCGGGTTCAAAACCTCGACGTGCTCGCGCGCGGGGGCGCCCATGACGATGAGACCGACGCGGCGGCGCGGGACAACGGCGCCCTTGCCAATTTGAGAGAGGATTTTGGAGGCGCCGGGGAAGCCGCCTTCGGTTCTGCGGCGTTGCCCTGCGACCATGAGGAAAGGTGGGACGGTTATTTGACACGATCGAGTGGGCGTTAACAGATCATACCGATAGTCCAGGTTAAAGCTCCCTCAACGGGGGTGACAGTGTCGTCGAGATCATGTCCATACAGGCAGAGTCCTGCTTCCAGGCGGAGGGAATCTCTGACGGCGAGGCCGGCAAGCTTGGCATCCGGGCTCTCGAGGATCAACTTGCTCAAGTTGACAGCCTCAGAATGTGGGACGCTGATCTAGCGAATCGAGACACGCTTTTTTAGACATTCTCGCTACTACTGCACAAAGGACAGAACGCACCTCAAACCCATCCTCCCCGGTGTATCCACATCTCGAAATGTACACGGGAATCCCCTTCAAACTCATCTCGCGTCCGCTCATAAACTTAAAGTCCTTCAAGCCGTTCGTGCTTCCCGCAAGCTCGCCAATAATGTTCACAGCCTTGGGGCCCTGGATTGCCACGAGCGACATGTCGTCAATCACCTTCACGTCCACGTCGCCGCCCTTGTTTTGGAAATCGGCGAGACGCGCGCGAATGTGGGCAAGGTCCTTTTCGGCGCAGCCAGCGTTCGAGACGACATACAGACCGTTCTCACTGCGCTTGTTAATGACTGTTTGCTTTTACGTGTGAGAAGAAATGCGTGCAGGACGGTAAGGTGGAATGTTTTGGGGCAAAGGGTTTGGGGGAGATGAGCGATCTCCCAACGGAGGTAGCCGGAACGCAACGCACCGGTGTCGTCAATGATGCCTCCGTTGTCGTTGGTGAACAGAGAAAGAGTGGAAGATCCGACAGGTAGTGCGGCCACATCGGCGACCACGAGGCTCTCGATGAACTTGACGCGATCCTTGCCGACCCAGCTTCATTTTTCGCCAGGATGAGCTGACCTTACATGGAAGGGCGGACCCAGGACAAGAGGAGGGTGGCGTACCTGGTCTGCAGCATGTGACTCACGTCAAAGAGGGAGGCCTTCGCGCGCGTCCACTCGTGGCTCGCCAGCACGCCAAAGCCATCGTATTGCACCGGCATCTCCCATCCAGCGAATTCAACCATCTTGCCACCGTTTTGCACGTGAAAGTCATATAGGGAAGTACGGCTCCATTTGGTGGCCGCCGTGGCGAGGCCGCGAGCATTGCGGAGGGCTCCAATCATTTTCTTGCGATGATTCTATTAAATTATTGACAATGAACCAAAAACAAAAACTTTATTGAGAACTTCCTGTCTTTCTGAAAGGGGGTTACTAAACAAAGTGCAGCTGCCGTCACGCGGCAAAGAGGTGGGGACCCAGTGGTGGGAATAGGGACTCCCGCATCATTTGCATCGCGCGCATGAGGCGACGGCACTACACAGGGACGGTGCTCCAAAGGGCCGGCGCTGCAGAGAGACGCAGAAAGTGTTTAGTTTTGTTTTTCCGCCGTCGACCCCCGCCGGCAAACCAAAGGTGAAACACTGTCCAAAGCCATGGCCGCCGGACCCGTGCGCAAACGGGAGACGCATATTGCCTCGGAGCAGCGGCGGCGACAGCACATCAAGGACGGGTTCCGGAAGCTGTCGGAGCAGCTTCAGTGGAACGACGAGGGCGGCAGCACGGCCCAGCGCTCCGAGGTCGCGATCCTTCAGCGGAGGTGGGGGCCGCCGTCGGGTGCTCTCTCGGCGGGGATGCAGCGTGGGCTAACGATCCCGCACCAGCATCGATTACATCAAGGAGCTCATGGCCGAGCAGCAGGAGCTCGAGGACGCCCTGCGCTCGCAGGGAAAGTCGGTGGATCCGCACGAACAAGCGATGGGCGAATCTGCCCAATAGCCTTCATTAACGCATTAAGGTACGGTGCGGCTCTTTACGGAGGTGCCGTCTACACGCTGAGCGCGCCCTCCTCCGCCAACAGCGACACAAACATTTGATGCTTCCGCGCCACTTCAGCTTGCCTCGTCTGCTCCTGTCTTTGATTTGCCTCTACCACCGCCGCCAGCCGCTGATTCTCTGTCCTGAGACTGTTGAGCCTCCGCTTCATTTGTGTGGTCTTCGCAATAAAGAGGTCCTGGTTCTGAGAGCGAGGCCGGTGAGGCCCCCAGCGAGAACGGTGTGCACGCTCACCTTGCGCAGCTCGTCCTCGCCCTCCAGCAGACGGACGTTCTCCGTCGAGAGCATGCGCACCTGGGCGCGGAGCTTGTCCTTCTCGCCACCCCACGTGTTCTGACGTGCGCAATTAGGGTTACGTGCGGCGCGACCCCCACAGCCACACTACTCTCCACTACTCACGCGGTACAAGTCCAGGTTGTGTTTGTACGCCAGTCCTTCCTTGGCCAGGTTCTCGTCCTTCTGCACCGCCTCCATTCGCGTGCCCTGCAGCGACTCCTCCAAGTGGACGATGCGGTCACTGCCACACATCCGTTTAGCTCCAGCCATGCAAGCACAGGCAGAGAGGGACTCTCAACTTTAAGACATCAATCTCGTGCTCGGCCCCTTGCTTCTCGAGCAGACAGTTCTGCAACCGTTCTCCCGCTTCCTTGGCGCGCGCTTGCTCTGTCGCGAGCTGTGCGCTGAGACTCTGCACCTCGCTCGCCAGGGCCTTAATTTCGGATGTGAGTGTATTGTTGGTGGCAGCGGCTGCGTTGTTGCCGCGCTTCAGACGCGTGATGTGCTGTGTCGACCGGATTAGTCATCATGTTCAGGAAGCGCCCCCTTTCGCACCTCTTCCAAGTCGCGCGTCACGTTTTCGTCATTTTTGCGCACTTCGTCAATGATTTTCTGGAGGTCGCGAATCTGATGCTCCAACTGGCCAGCGACGAGAAACAACAATGAGTTGGAAGCGTCGTCGTACCAGAGGAAGTACTCACGGCCGCCTTGTCTGCAACGAGTTGGTTGATTCTGGCCCTTTCTTCTTCACGCGCTTCTCGCACCCGATCCACTTTGTTTTGCTCGCTGCATCCGAGCTTGATGCGTTGGTCTGAGATGGTGTCGTTCGCGCTCTTGAGGTTTCTGGATGGGACGGTGAGGAGCACCAGAACACAAAATTCATGGGTGGAAAACTGACATTTGACAGTCCAAAAGCTTGGTTTTCAGCTCATTGATTTGGATCTCCAAGTGTTTGATTGCCTTCATATTTGCAACTTTGCAGTCATTCAATTCCACACTGGTCATGTTGGTCAACCAAGCTGGGAGACAACGACTAGAGGAACCAGATACCTCGCGTGATGCTTGGCTTCTTCCAAATTACTCTTCACTTTGAGAAGTTCCTTTTTTGAGATGGTTGCTTCCTCGGCTGCACTCTCGTGCATCTTTTTGAGACTCCTTGTCTCGTCTTGCAAATGCTGCACCTATTTTGTGATCGTTCAAAATACCTTTTTTTCTTACCGGCCCTTGCGTTAAACTCACCTTTACCAACAAGGCATCCCTCTCAATTCGAATAGTTTTTGCGGTTGCCGTCTCTTCAACCAGTCGCCGCAGACTCAAGCGTTCCTTCTGCTCATGCTCAAGCGACGCTAGCTCTTTGCGGCTGCGCACTTCCTCCAGCTCCAAAGTCATATTTTGTACGCGGAGCGATAGCTCCGTGTTTTCTCTTTGCAAGTGCCGTACTTGATCCGAGTCGGCAAGCAAGTCTTTCACATGCTTCACTGTTGAGCAACCACTATTGTTTATGTCATGAAGAGAAAGCATACCAAGGCATCCTTGTAACTCCATAATCTTTGTTTCGAATGCACTAATTTCCTCAGCGTGGTTGGTGTACACATCTTTCGTGATGTTCTCGCTTGTCGCAATCTTGTTTTGGGCATCTTCGCGCATTAACTCGTTCTCGCGTTTTAGGTTGAATATGATGTTCTTGAATTTCTCAGATTCCTAAGCAATGTTAAATGCGGTTGAGCAGGGAATTGAGGGATGGAACGGGAATCGCTTGGGTTTGGCACCTTTTCGAGTTTCTGAAACTTTCGTTCATATACACCCTCAATATCAGAGGACACTTGCAACTTGAACATGTCCATTTCCCTGACATTGTGTTTGAGCAAAGGCACTCGAGCAGCCACCTTGCTATTGACTCACTTAGGGTCCAGATTCTTCTTCCGTTTGACTTCGGACAATAAAGATTCATTTTGAGTCTTCCAAAAGAGCTCCATTTCGTTGAGTTGGCTTTGAAATGCATTCTGTAGCACGAGCAAAAAGGTTATCCTCGGTGAAGCGAAGCGACAGCACGGACCTTCTCTGACATGAGGTCCCGCGACTGCTTTTCGTAAGTGTCGAGAAGCTGCTCATGCGCCTCATTCAACTGTTCAGAGCAAGGTTTAGCGAATTCCACATCAGCTGAATTCATCACCTTTTCCAGATTCGTCTTGTGCGTTTCGTTTTCAATCTTGAGTGCATCGACAAGCCGCAATGCGACTTGAAGCGTCTCGGCAGGAGAAGCCGGCTGCTGTTCGTCCATTTCCTGCGTTGAAGTCTTGTTTTGGTTTGACGAAATTGTCACGCGATACACCCTTCACAATGCCAGCGGAGGCCGTCATTGTATGTGTGAGGTGTAGACCCTTCAGTGAGCGCGAAAAGGAGCGCGTAGCGGGCGCCACAAAGTGTGTCAAACTTGACAGTACATCCGGCGCTGTGAGCCTGATGAGTCCCAAGAATCAAGACGATGTCAAGAACTTTACGTTTGACACCGCCTTTGATGAGAGCAGTACGCAGGTAAGCGCCAATTTTTTTCTTGGAATGTTGCGCATTCGTGATATGGTTCAAACACATCCGGAACAGGTTGAAGTATACAACTCTACTGCGAGGATCATTGTTGACGCTGTTTTAAATGGATTCAATGGAACTGTATTCTGTTACGGTCAGACTGGAACGGGAAAGGTACGTTTTGGTCGTTACTGTTCAATCGTATCAACGATCAAGCACCAATCTGCAGACTTTCTCCATGCAAGGAATCAACAATGTTCCTCACTTGCGGGGAATCATCCCTAATGCATTCAATCATATTTTCGATCACATTGCCAGGTCCACACATAAAAAGTTTCTTGTGCGCGTCTCGTTTTTGGAAATCTACAACGAGGACATTCGGTTTGGACCACGACTTTAACATTTAAAATTGCTCATGCCCATACGGTAGAGACCTGCTCGTGAAGAAGAGCAAAGGCAGCTTGGAGCTAAAGGAACATCCTGAAACAGGGGTCTATGTCAAGGATTTATCAGGATACGTCGTCAAGAGTGTTGCTGAAATGGAGCAGCTCATGAACGTTGGCAACAATGCCAGATCTGTTGGCGCCACACTCATGAATGAAACCTCGTCGAGGTCACATTCAATCTTCACTATCACGATCGAATCGTCTGAAAGCGGTGGGGGAGCCAATGGCGAAGACCGGTTTGTTCTTGGAAAACTGCATCTAGTCGATCTTGCTGGTAGCGAACGTCAGTCAAAGACGGGAGCGTCAGGGGACCGATTGAAGGAAGCCACAAAAATCAACCTGTCGTTGTCGGCCCTGGGAAATTGCATTTCTGCTCTTGTTGATGGGAGAAGTTCGCACATACCATATCGCGATTCAAAACTGACACGTAAGTTAGAGATTCAGAGTTCTTAAAAATCTAAGGAGAACACTAGGTTTATTACAAGATTCCCTGGGAGGAAACGCAAAGACGTTGATGATTGCAACACTCAGTCCTGCGAGCTACAATTACGACGAGACTCTGTCCACACTGCGCTACGCAAACAGAGCTAAAAACATCAAGAATAAGCCCAAAATTAACGAAGATCCGAAAGATGCGATGCTTCGTGAATATCAAGAAGAAATCAACAAACTTAAGCAGGCCCTGGAGGCGAAACAAAAAGGAACAACCGTCATAAAGAAAAAGGTGGTCAAAAAGATTATGAAGAAGGTCAAACGAGGGGATTCCTCGTCTCCTTCCCGAGCGGGAACTGGAAAGGCAGGAAGTGGGGTTGAAGAAAACGAATACGAAAGTGCTGACAGTGACGAAGCTGAAGCGGAAACCAATCCACTTGCTGGCCTGGACGTTGAGACCATCTCACGCTTAGAAGCAGAGGTGGAAGCAGAGAAGCGCGCACTTCTTGCCTCTAAGAACTTGGTCATTGAAGAAAAGCAAAGAATTGCTGCTGAACTAGAAAAGAGAGCGCAAGAACTGGAAGCGGAGCGGCAGGTGTGGACAATATTTTTGCTGCTAAATCCACCTGACATGACAAAAAAACACCATTAGACCAGAGACCATATTGCAAAAAAGCTTGCTGCTATGGAAGATAAGCTTTTGGTTGGAGGTGTCAATATCATTGACAGAGTGGCAGAAAAAACAAAAGAGCTAGAACAGGCAGAAATCGCTCTACGGGAGAAGCGAAGGGCTGAACGAGAGCTGCAACAAAGACTTGAAGTGAGACAAGAAGTGCAGCTGCAGATGGAGGAAAATTATGCCTCTTTACAGGAAGAAGTTGATGTAAAATCAAAAAAGCTCAAGAAACTCTGGGCCAAAGTACAGGCTGCGAAAGCAGAAATTTCTGACTTACAGGATGAGTTTCGAAGTGAACGAGAAGACCTTCTTGATACCATTAGGGAACTCTCCCGAGAGCTCAGTTTGAAAATTTCTGTCATTGAGGCTTTTATTCCACTCGAAGAAGGCCGCAAAATTGAATCCAGAGCGGTATACGATGAGGAAACAAATGACTGGAAGCTTAATAAGCTGACCAATATCAACTTATCCAACAAAGTCAAGCGTCCATGCGCGTTGCTGGGAATGAAGAGGCCAATGTCTCAATATGCGAAAACAATGGTGATCGCGAATGAAGGTGGATACAGATACAGCCACGAAAACATTCTTCGCTTGAAATTGGATTTAGATGGAGCAAAATAGGTGGTTAATAAATCGTAATGCACAATGCATTTTTCTTATAACAATGCCCAACATCCACGCCCGTACACATCACTCTTCAGACTGCGATGAAGTATATACAGATTGGCATTTGCCTATAAATGCTCGTCGATTGTATCTGTATAAAGAGGCGTCAAAAATTCCGCGGCTGGGAACTTCTCGTCCCCCACCAACGTGGCGATGGGATGATGGCAATATGTATGCAAACTTGCAAACCCAATACCAAGCTGAGCAGCGTGTAAACAAACCACTTCGATCCTCCGAAATTGACAGCGAGCCTGATGAGTACTCGGTGAATAAAACAGGCCAATGCACTTCTCAATTGACCATCAGAACGCCTGAAGCTTCTTCGAAACCGATAAGAACCAATCAATTCATTCTCACTGCGATTGGTGCGGACATGAAGGACCTGTCAAGGCCGAAAGCTTCAAATGACGAACTGAGCAATTACGATCATTTGTCTGTTGCCTCCCTTGAGCTGGCTGACTTGATAGCAACGTTTGACTCTTCCGCGGCTCTCGCAAACATGACAGCAGATACAGATTCAATTTCGACGATAACATCACGGGATTCATTGCGCGACAACACTTTGTCGCTAACAACGTCTCCACAGTCAACCATCAACAAAAAATTGAAGCAACTATCTCTGTCTCGATCTTATGCAGACAAAGAAAGAGCACCCAAATCCCCGTTAGCAAGATCAGTGACAGGCATGAGCTTTACAGACCCACTACTTCCTCAGTTTTCTAAATCTAGACAAAGGTTTGGTCGAAACCCTGCTGATCAAGATAGTGAGGACTCTAAAATGAGCAAAAAGTCAATGGACGTCACGTTTCCCCAGCAAGGGCATAGGGAGGCACTGTCGAGTTCTACCTCCAACTCTAATCAAGGTGAAGCAGAAGCGATAGCGCTTCGGCTTCAATTTGCGCAAAAGACTAATAGGGCAACCATTCCGTGTCAACCTGCTCTTTGCTCAAACTCTTCATTTCACGCGTTTTCGGATGTAGAAGCAGATCTCGCTTCTATTTCGTCCTTTTCTGGACGAGAATCGACAAAAGGATCTCGGAATCCCGCGGCAATCTCTTTTGATGGAAGACTTCCAGAATCAATGAATGGGCCTCAAATTAGAAAGAGAAGTGCCTCAGCTCACCCTGTGAATGAGCAAGCGGCATCAAAAGGTCCGAGACATAATTCAACGCCTGTGGCATTCAATCCCGCAATTAAGAACCCAAGAAAAGCGGAATCAACCCACTCAAACAAACTAGAGACTGGATTAAGTAGTACATTAGAGTCGAGTTCGAAAATAATTAGAAATTATGCATCTGCAACGGTGTCATCAACATACAAGGAATATAGGGTAGTTGGCACGGTCGGCAGCCAATCACATATTAGATCTGCTTCAAAAGGGGCAGAACCCCTCATAAAACAAAATCGGGGAGGCCACCAGAACGCGCAATGCGCTCCTGTCTCCTCAAAGAGGCAAGATTCACCTGGTTTGGAAGTAGTGATATCGGGAAATTCCAGGCGACCGAGGTCAAACTCGTACTCATCTCCAACTGAATCATCAAGAATGAAATCAACGTCAACAAACCATGCTCGCACGAGATCGAATTCGCCTTCTAGAAAGCAAACTCTTTCATGCATCCATACAACGACTACACCATTTGAAAACGAACCAGCCCTTGCAAGAAACTACATGTCTCCAACTTTAGCATCACAAACGAAATTATCTTTACTGGGAATAAATGCAAAGTCGGAAAGCGCTGGAAAATATTTACCAGAGGGAACAACGAGCAAAATTGCTGCCCTTTCCCCAATCATCCGAACACCTATTGAACACCACCATGTGCCCATCCTACTCGTCGAACAGCCTCTTGAATCAATAAACAGCCTCTCCAATACAACTGTCAAAATTCATGAGGTGTTTATCTTTGTCCCAAAGTTTCATTTTAATAACATCAACAATAGGACGAGCTTCTCGCCAACAAAGCATTAGAAAAGTATAATTCCATAGTTAATGAACAATTGTTTGAATTGCAGGATAACATTTCGTCTATAACGGAAGCAGTTTGCGATTACCAATTTGAGAAATCAGTAAATGGACACAAATCTGCAGAATCTCAAAATGAAGAAGTTGCAAATTATCATGGTGGAGCGCGAAGTGGCGTGAATGACCCTTCGAAGGTAGCTGCGCATTGTTCTGGGGATCAACGGCAACAAGAAGTAGCTTCATCACTTATATCTCCTACCATATTTCAGCCAGTGTTCCCTGTGTCCATGGTTTTATCATCATTCTCACCAGACAAAAGAGTTATTAAGGAGACTCAGCAAATTCTTTCTCCTGAAAGTTTAAACCTCACGAATGTGGTTGACTCTTATAAAAAGGCAGATATCTCCTCCCAAAGCTCGTTTCCGGTGAGTTCCTTGTCCCTGAAGGCAACCATACAAAAACTTGTGAGTACGTTTCACGTATTTAAGTCTCAAACACTGAATGAGGTTCAGTCTTTGACAAAGAATGAGGAATCACCTCTAGGGACAGAAGGACCGGCTACCTTCGATAACACCATACATTCGAACATTCTCGGCGGGTTTTCAGCTTCATGTTTGCGAGAGCAAGTAGCGCATTCCTCTTCTGAGAAATGTGTTTACGATGGAGGTCTCCCTCCGCTGCCACAGAAAGCAAACGAGGTACAAACCAATAATTATCAAATGCCCAACTTACTGTGACGGATGAAATATTGTATAGGATATTTCAATGAGTCCCCTTCAACCGACAAGGTCTGAAGAATTGCTCATTGCGGATGGAAATCCGGAAACTGAGCTACTTCAGGATCAAATAGAGGGCGTAAATGTGCAGTTAATTTAAGACTCGTGTATTTCAAAGTGACTTGTTCCTGACTTTATTGCAGAGGACGAAACAGCACGCCTAGTACCGCAACTTTTCTCAAGTCGGCGCTGATCGTCCCTCGGCCGCAGCTCACTAGAAATGCGAGTTTGAACAAAGGAACTTCTGTCCCGAAAATGATTTTAGCAAGGACCCAAAGCCTGAAGGATGCCAAAGGCATGACACATCCAAGAGTCGGAGTGGAAGCCAAGGGAGGTAGTATGTTATCTGATTCATCTAAAGCATCTGACGGAAAGAGTCTTGGACTTCAAGTGCGGATTCGGCCTCCTAGCAGTAGAGGTGCGAACAATGATGCGTATTTCTGTAATTGCGTCCGTCTCAACTGAGTATTTAGGCTCTGGGAGCGTGGATAGCATTCTAAGTTTGGGTTCTAAGTCCCCATCTGTCAGATCAAAAACCAAGTCAAAATCGGAGTCTTCCATTTTAGGGTCACTTCCGGAATCTCATTCAGAGATGACATCGATACACAAGGAGATGCTGGCTGAATTGACTCCACGATTACCGACCAAGAGTAGTCTTAAGAAGAAGCCAGCGACGAATCCATCATCCGCAACTTCTGGGAGGACTGTGCTCATAGCACAAGGCACCATGGAACTTAAATTGGACAGAAAAGTATCAATCAGGGAAGAAACAGAGAATATTGTTCACGAGCGACATCGACCAAGCAGAATTCCTTTACCTTCACCGCCACAATCTATTGACAATGTAAATGACGCGTCGAACCAGAAGAAACCCGCAAATGGAGCCAAAAGCATGGCTACGTTTCGTTTGGAATCCTTGAAGCTACTGCTTCAACAGCCAACTTCCTCCGGAGCTTCTCCTTCACGAGTTCCTTTGCCAATTCAGTCGACAAACAACGAATTCGATGGAGCCAACAGTCAGTACCCCGCTTTTCCTCGACCAGGAGGTTCTCGTATGTCAAGTCGCGAAACTAGCCAAAAAGATATAGTAGGAAAAACGTCAGGATCACTTACGAGCACAATGCAGCTATCTGAACCTCGTCGCGCGTCCTTCAACCCTCCTAAGACTCTCCACGTCGCAACAGATAGCATTGGCAGTAGCAAGAGCAAAACAGTGGATCGCAGTAATGTGAAAACGACATCTTTCACATCAACGATTGCCAGTCAGAAATCTTTTTCGGACAGGTCTGCTGCGCTGTCATCAGTTTCAAATACCTCCCCGATAAGTATCGGTTCATCTCGAAATTCCGAGTCCTTGTTTTTAGATTCTACTCCGGCTGAAGGATACCTGAAAGCAGCGACCCGTCACGGTCGGAGTCCGTCCGGCAACGGTCGAGAAACACTGTTTTCCATTCGTCCTACGGTGAAAAGTCATCCCTCTCAATCCTCCAAGACGGACAAATCGAGTCAGTCTTCACGGGACCCTTCCATATCTGCAGCGTTTGACGAGCCCCTTGGTTCCCTTCCACGTCCACGTCCCCGAACAGCAACATCGCCACCAGTATCGAGTACCCCTCCGCAAACCCTTGAAAACTCGATGTCGTCACTCCCAAGGGCGGCGAATTTGCATATAATCCGGACTTACCCGCGACCAGGGCGGGCTGCCAGTACCACATCCTTGGATCAAGTCGCCAACTTCAGCACGCTGTCCAGTGAGGAAAGCAGCGAGGCACGATCTAACATTGTACAGAGCACCGTGAGTTCGTTCATAAACACGCTCCGTAGCAGAAACAGTACCATCACATCCACTCATAGTGGTAGAGAAAGAACATTGATGTCATTTGCCAACACTGGCGGCAACGTAATAAGAACCTCCTGGATTCCCAAATTCATGTCCAAATAACTTCTCGCTCTTTTGTAAATAAATTATTTTCATAATGACGACCAAAATCATGCAAACGTTTTCGCATAAAATTCCTGCACTTCCTCATCTACCCACACACTCTCTCTCCGTAATGGTCTCGAGACAGTGAGGCCCGCCAAAGTCTTGACACGACTTAACGCCACATAGGCCTGCCCAGCCGCGAAACATCTCCCCGGAATATCGACCAAGACACTATCTAGCGTCATCCCTTGACTCCGATGAATCGTGATTCCCCACCCCAACCTCAGCGGCACTTGCCTCCGCACCACACGTCGTGTCAAGCTCACCTGACTCGAGAAAATCTCGTAACCCACCACAAACTCGGCGCGACACCCACTGCTCAGCTTGAACTCCACGCGCGGTAGTGGCAGCACGCGGCCCGTCATGTTGTCTAGTGTGTCCTCGAACCCAACCACCTTGCCCCGCGTACCGTTTACAAGGCCTTGGCTAATGTTGTGGTTCTTAGTGAGCACGACTTGCGCGCCCACGCGCAGCGTGAGGGCAGACGGGACGGGGAGGTTGTCAAAGTCAGATTCATGTTCGTCTAGGAGAAGGTTTTGGGCGGCGAGGAGATGTGGATGGTCCGTTTCGAGGACAAGTGTGGAGTCAGGGTGGGCGGAGTGTTGGGTGGTTGTGAGGACGGCCTCGAGGTCGTCTTCTACCGAGTCTTGGGCTGCGTACGATTTTTCTTGTCCGACGATTTTGGAGAGCTTTTGCATGTTGAATTCATGCGCGGTCCTTCTGTATGCGCAGAGTTTGACTGGCTGAATATTCTGCAGGTATAATATTTACTTTAGCAAGAGTCAGGAGTGAATGAAGGATGAAACACCCTTACTCACTCTCAAGTTTTGATCATCGTAGCGGCGTTGCCGTGGATCCAGGTACTTGTCCATTTCATGATCCCATTCACCGATCCGCACCCGATCCAGGAAATTGACAAAGTCCAAATCGGTTTGACGGAAACTCTGGGTCAACATGACCGTCTTCATTCCTCCTATCACAAGTTTATCCCACTCAGATCCAGTGAACACATATGGAGACATGTGCCAATCTTGATTTCGCCCCTTGAAAGTCTCCTTCACTTCGTTCCGGTATTTCACCAGGTCGTCCGTCTCACGTTCCACGGGAGGAAGTTGGTAAAAGTCTCCACACAGCACCACTTGGGCACCACCAAATGGCTTCGTGTGGGCATATTTGTCATAAAAACCTTGGATGCTGAAATCCACAATCGAGAAATCAAAATTATTCGTGTCCCACGCGGCGACCGAACTCCCAGAGGCCAGAGCGGCCTCGCGTGCCTTGGCGCGCTTCTCCGCTTTTCGACACATGAAGTTGGCCACCTTCTCGCAAGCTTTGGCATCCGCCTTGAGGATGCCCATGGCCTGACTGATGCTGTTGAAATCTCGCTTGTGAACCATGGACAGCTCGTCAATCACAAGGCAGTTTGTAAGAATGTAACGCGAAAGAAGGCTCATGTCGCTTTTTGCGCGTTTGACTAGTTCCTCGGCAGAGTTATGAGCGGGAATGGGACTGGGCTGTAGGCCAAAGCGGGAGTGGAGGGTGGAACCACCAATGTGCATGGCCGCGATACCTGTGGGGGCCTGGACACAACACATGCGCGGTGAACTGAATACGAACAAAGGAGCGAGGTGTGTTTGATATTTACCGTGACGAGGGTTGTAATTGCGGTGAAGGGGCTCGCGCGCCTGTGAGCAATGAACCTGGTGAGGACCTCCGTCTTTCCAGATCCAGCCTTGCCAGTAAAGTATACGCTGTGACCGCTCTTCATGGTTTGCAGCAGCAGCTCTTGCTCTTTACTCAGCGGCTTCTGCATCAAGTTGCCGACGCTCACGAACGGAGAAGCACGCGCCAGAGTTGCCGCGACCGGCGTAGAAGCCAGCGCAACGAGCGGCGCGCATGTCGCTGTCTCAACCAGACTCGACAGGCTGCGCGTAAGAGGGCGCATCATCCGCGGCGGTTCGTCAAGAAAAGTGAAGTGGGTGGGTGTTGGTTGGAGAAAAAAGACACTCGTCCGAAAAACAAATGTCCCCCTTTCAACCACGGTCATCGTCATCCTACCGCCCCACTCCATGTCTGGTGCCCCCCACCAAAGGACAGAGAGAATCCATTCCGCATTCATCTGCCATCCACCCTGTTGTTCTGTCCAGTACCATCATCACACAAGGACAGTTTTTTCTCGACCGAATCCTGCCGTTTAGTTACACTGAAACTCGTTCGTTTGGTTGGGGCCTTCTCTCAGTCTGCCCCTCAAGCCCAGGGAATTGTAGTTTGAACTCAACAGTCAAGCTTGCCCTATGAGCCTCCTGCTCTTCCTCGCCATGGCCACTGCGTCTTGCTTCTCCTGGTCCAACAAGCCTAGCATATTGCTGGTGGGCGACTCCATTACTCAGGGTGGCTTCAATGGAGGGCACCTGGGCTACGCGGCACTCCTCTCGGCACATCTCAACCCCAGTCGCGATGTCTACAACCGCGGATACAGTGAGATGCACTGCATTCTGTTGCGTCATGCTGCGACGACTTAACCTACCCTCTCAACGCTGGAACCAAGGCGGCTACACCACGCGGGACATTGCCCCCATGTTCTCGGACCTCCTCGCCACCACGCTCACAGCGGCCCACAGCCACCACGCACTCGTTGTCGTCTTCCTCGGCGCCAACGATGCCGTCTTTCCGGGCAAGCCGCAGCACGTGCCACTCGCGCGCTTCGAGGAACACCTTCTCGCGTTCACTGTACACCTGCGCGGGACCTTCCCGGCTTCGAAGCTGCTCCTCGTGTCCCCTGCTCCTCCCGTAGCCGAGAGCGAGTTTCCGCGCGTTAATCTGGGATTGTCTTTTCAGGGGCGCGAGGAAGACACCGATGGAATCAACACAGGGCTCCTGAAGAGGCACCGCCGCCCAAACGACCGCAACCACACTGTCACCCGTCTCTACCGGGATATAGTCCTCCGCGTTGCAAAGAATGCTGCGAGCGAGCATGTTGGCGCCATGGACACCTGGCGTATGATGTTTGGCGAAGATACAAACGAGGTTGTCTATAACCGCGACGTGGCAGATTCATTTTACGGTGATGGGTTGCATTACAATGAGAAGGGAGACGCGACGCATTATTCCTATTTGGTCAAAAGCGTGCGGAGGCTGTGGCCCGAGCTGGGATTTTAAATATTGGCCTGAAGAAGCAATACAGATTTGTGCTTTTCCTGTATGTTATTCAATCCCGAATTTCTTAAAAGATTTACTTCTAAAGGGATTTTCCATCCCTCCGCTACCGCCTTGTTTGCGTTTTCCGCCGCCAGCCGCCGCAATGAACTCTTCACGCGACCCTACAGACATCCTTCAAGACTTGAAACGTGCTTCGGAAAAGTGGCGCGATGGCTGCTACTTGCTTGATAGAGCCATCGCCTCCCTCGCTATCAACGCAAGTCTTGGGAAAAGCTTTCTGAAGTTTGTCGATATCAACTCAAGCGAGGTGCGCGAGATGAGCCCCCGATCAGTCCTAGACAGCTCTTTCCGATCTTCTGTCACAAAAAGTGAAGGGGGTATTCGATGGAATGAGTCGGAGTTCTTGCTCAATGAAGGAAGCACTGGGTCAAATCTGTCAGTGTTTTCTGTCGAACGCAAAGCAACCGCAGAAAAAAGAGCAGCGCGCAAGCTAATCAAATCCAAAATGTCGTTGGTATCCAACGCCAGGGACGATGCGGAGAAACAATCTCATACGAGCGATTCCCAACGGATTGATCAGACTCATCAAAAGACGACCCCGCCTCCAAACCGGACGCAAAGTAGCAAACCAACCCAGAAATCAAGGACGGATTCTCAACATTCCATTAAGAGCGCTTCTGGAAACTCTCCTTCCAACACAAGTTTCAATCTTGCGTCTCCGCAAGTAGCAGATCAAGCAGTTGCACGAATTTGCAGCTTACCGGTCAAGGTCAAGAAATTCGCTCCACCTGGGCAGACACCCCACTATTCTCGAAGATCTACAAGTCCAAATGCAGTCATTTCAATTCCACTTCAAGAAAATCAGTCCCAAACACTGGAGCAGCTTCGACATCACCAAAATGTACAAAAAAGTGAAGGAAGCATTGACTCCATTGAAGCAACGACTGGGTCTTTCGGCACTATTCTAACTACCTCAGATGACGATGGAATTGTTCAATTGCCGCCGGTCAGGTGCGAGGATTTTGATTCAAAAGAGACGATCCTGCTGCATGGGACTGAAATAACCAACCATAATGTGAACAAGCACAAAGCAGGAAGTGAGCATGAAACAATTTTGTCTGTAGTGCAAGAAGGTTCAGAATCAAACATTGTACCAGTGCATAATCATCATTTGACGCGCCTTCTGGAGCCAAAACGCTTGCTGGCGAGCTCTCCCGAAGCATCGCGAAGAGCAGGGTCACCACCGCCTGGAATCTCATTTCAACAAACAACACCAGTGGATACGGCGCCTCCACAATCAGCGCTGCTTAAAACCTTCCACATATTAGTTAATCGGGGTCAAGAATGGATTCGTTTTCTGACGCTAATACCTGCGTTTGGCAGCAATGGTCAACTGTTGAGCAAGGAGTTTGACGCAAAAGATATCTCAGAATTGTCTTTTCTGGCAAATGGAATGCACCCAAAATCCTACTTCAACACAATCTGCGACTTGATTATAATTATTCAGTTTATTGTGGTGGTCTGGTTTGTTCCATTCTTGGTTGCATATCAAGAAGACGATGGCATCCGTCATCTAGTTTCTGGGGTGCTTTCTATTCTTTTTGCAGTGAATACTGCTATTTCTGGAGTTACTCCAATTTCCAAAGTATCAAACACGATCATCTGTACAGTTGCCGAGTATGAGGAGCAACGACCCAGTTTGTCCACTTGGATAAAAGAATGGATTATAAAGAAGGAAACCTGGCTTGCAATATTAACAACAGTACGTTGCGATTTGTACAGCCGATCGTAAGTTGATCCCGTTCCCGCGACAGATTCCATTCGATGTGATTTTCTCCTCATTACCGCACAGCAAGTTACTTCTCTTGATTCGACTCCTCGGAGTGTTCAAAATGGCAGAAGCGGGATCCAGATGTGCCCTTTGGCAGTGCATGAACCAGTGTCTGGACAAAGCTGCTGGCATGCCGATATCTAATATATTCTCCATTGCTTACGGCATGATCATTTTCATTCATATAAATGCTTGTGAAATGTACTACCTGGGGACGTTAAGTGGATTTGTGGGCTGGGAAACAGCCTTCTTTCACATTCATGACGCTTCTACTTTTGATTTTTACGCTTGGACCTTTTTGCAGGTAAACGGCTTTGCAATCCTCAAAAATTTACTTGATTAATATATACACATAATCAGAGTGTATCGCACATGTTCCCCAACTCATTCATGTAGGTGGAAACAGTCGCTCATTTTCCACTTAGTTTAAATTTCGAACAGACCTCAAACAGCAACCGAGCAACTCATGGGATCCGTTTTCAACGTCTTTGGAGCAGTATTGGTGAGTGATACCAGCGGCTATTCGCTTTCTTTAACGAGCAAAACATCCAGTATGCATCCTTCATTGGAGCCATTTCTAATGCAGTCATGTCCGTGAACCCGGCTGGACGACTCTACTCTCAAAAGATGGAACAATTAAACGACTATGTCAAATGGAAGAATCTGGCAACAGACACCGAAAAGAAACTTTTCAAATTCTACGAGACGAAATACCGAGGGAAATATTTTGATGAAGACTTGCTCTTGACCGAAATGAACGAATCACTGCGCGCGGTAAAGTCTAACCCAGGACCCCTTTTTGGCTTATATAACATTGGTTAGGAAATCTGCCTCGAAAACACGCGAGACTTGATTGAAAAGGTGCCCTTCATGCGACGTGCTGAAGGAGACGGGCGCGACGAAATCTTTATCGGTCGTCTGGCAACCGCGCTCCGCCCACAGTATTATGTCAAGGGAGATTACATCACCAAGCAGGGAGATGCTGGCATGGATATGTTTTTCATTCGGTCCGGCAAGATGGACGTCTTTGTAAACGAGCGCAAAGTGGTGTCGCTTTATGATGGTGCTTACGTTGGTGAAGTTGCACTCATTACGCATGTGTTGAGAACGGCATCTGTACAGGCAGTGAAACCATCTGTTCTGTACAGGCTTTCAAAGCAGGACTTTCACTTGATTTTGGAGGACTTTTCTGACATGAAGACGCGCATTGACCGCTTGGCGCTGGAGAGACTGCAAGCTTTGTATGATAAGCGTTAATACACTTTCTTTGTTGTTCGCGAGAACTGTGGTCACCGACCATCGAGCGATGCAAGGCCCACCGCTTCAGCCGTACGGCCACCTGAGCTACGCACAGCAGCAAACTCTGCTGCAACAGCAGCACCAACAAATGAGGCAGAGTCAGCAGTTTCATGTACCCCAAAACCAGCAGAACACTGCCCCAAACTCAGCCCCGGCAGCCAACGCTCCCAAGTTGCCCATCGCCCAAAAGTACAAGTCGCTCGGATTCATTGCTGCGGGTACATATGGACGGGTCTTTAAGGCGATCCGACGTGACGGGTCGGTTGGACCGAGATTCACCCAGCCATCCTTGCTTACCTTGCCATCCCGTAGCAAACCGCACATTGAATATGCCATCAAAAAGTTCAAACCAGAGAAGGAAGGCGATGCCTCGCTCTCGGCCGGTATCTCTCAGTCCGCCTGTCGCGAAATAGCGCTGTGGTATGGTTCTTAGCGGATTTGAATCGACGCGGACACCTCACCCGAGCTTTCAACAGCCGGGAGCTCTCGCATGTCAATGTCGTGAATCTGGAGGAAGTGTACGTGGATGCGGTCGACCGTTCCATATATATGGTCTTCGAATATGCCGAACACGACCTGCTCCAAATCCTGCATCACCACAGCACGCTTGCCGGCGCGAATCGGCAAATTCCTCAATTTACAATCAAGTCACTTCTGTGGCAGCTCATCAACGGCGTCGCGTACCTGCACGCGAACTGGGTGCTACATCGCGACCTGAAACCTGCGAATGTGCTAGTCACGGCAAAGGGGGTCGTCAAGATTGGGGATCTCGGGCTCGCGCGTATTTTTCAGAAGCCATTGAAGCCCTTATATGATGGCGATAAGGTGGTTGTCACGATTTGGTAAGCTTGTCGATAATCGACTCATGGAGTTCTAAATGCTATTGGAATAGGTACAGAGCGCCGGAACTCCTGTTCAGCTCTAAACATTATACCCCTGCAGTAGATATTTGGGCAGTTGGTTGCATTTTTGCGGAACTTCTCGCTTTGCGTCCCATCTTCAAAGGAGAGGAAGCCAAGATGGACAACAAAAAGACTATTCCTTTCCAAAGAGATCAGCTAGCAAAGATCATGGACGTATTGGGTCCACCGACTGGTGAGTTTTGTTTACTCAAGCCATAGTAATAACTCACTTGTATCACAGTCGAAAAATGGCCATCCCTCATCCACATGCCTGACTTTAACCAACTAAGCTCTTTTCGTATGGACCGGCAAGAATCTTCTCTCTGGCAGTATTGTAACCAATGCCTCAACTCGCCCGGAGAGAGGGGCTACCAGCTGCTCGCTGCTACACTCGAGTATGATCCTCTCAAGCGCGTGGATGCAGACAATGCATTGAAACATCCGTATTTCTTGGAGGAGCCGCTTCCGGGCATGTATGCGTTTCTACCGAACGCCAAAGTCATGTATCCCGCCAGGAGACTCCAAGAAATGGATTTCAAATAAAAAGATTACTTTTAATTTCTTTTTGCGATTCTGGCGCAAAGTAACAGACTAAAAAGGGAGAAGTATGCGAGCCAAAGACAAAGACAACGAACGAATCCTTCAGTTATTGAGCATCTCAATTTCCATTCCAGCTTTTTTTAGACGCTCCGCGAGGACAAGCCCCATCGAAGTGGCCGCCGTCAGAACTCCACCTTTCTTGACACCGAATATGCCCACCTCCCCTGCAGATCCCTCTCGCAGCTTCTCGTCGTCAAATGCCAGACACATGGCCGACTCAGCCAACAAAAGGCCGGTACCCTTGTAGCCAATATCCATATGCGGGCTCGCGAAGCGACCCACAGCCTTAGATCCGTCCACAGCCGTTCCCACAAACTTCATCTCAATGTGCCCCTTGTCCATCGTCTCCTGCGAAGGCCCCTGTCCCTGCGGGAACAGGCGCTTGATGAGGGCACGCGTGGGCGGGAACAGGATCGCGAGCAGGGTAGCGACCATGCCCACGACGGTGGCCAGAGCCGCAGGGAAACTGCTCAGCGTGCCCAGGCTCTCCGTGTACTGGAAGTCGGGTCCGTAAGCGCGGCCGAGGAGGCCCCAGCTGCGGCGGACGTAGTTTGAGTTTCCGCCCGCCATAAACCAGAGCGCCTCATAGCGGGAGAGGTCCTTGTTGTATTTAAGAACAACCGATTCAGCGGGGGGGAGAGCGGCTTCGGACTTGGGGGTAATGAGGTAGGGGTCGTTGGCCTTGGCGAGCTTTGCGAAGGAGCTGCTTTCAAACATGTTTGCGATGGTGTGAATGGTTCCACCAGACAGGCCGCCACTAATCTTGGTCACAACGGCGCGGATGGAGGCAGTCTTTTTACCCTGCTTGGCAAAATGGTCCGCGACCCTAAAACGTATCGGAACCCGCGTCAGATTCGTGAATGAATTGGATATATGCAACTCACAGGTACGCCCCAAGGTCAGAGGGAAGTGAGTCGCATCCACAAGAGGGCACGATTTTCACGTTTTTTGCGGCAGCTTCTTTGTGATACGCGTCAATCAGTTCCTTAATAAAAGGGGTCTCTCCAGTTGAATCAATGTAGTGGGTTCCGAAGCGAACGCACGAGTCGACAAGTGGCTTGCCATAGAGCATGAAGGGGCCTATACGATCATAGGGTGTCAGTGTACATGTGGCCCTACACCCCGTCACATACCAACAGTGGTCAGAATAACCTTCGCGGCCTGAACCACGGCATCGAGGGATTCCTGGTCGCTGGAATCGGCCACCAGAATGGGGACATTCTCTGCGCGGGCGCGTGCTTGTCCCTCCGGAAGCGATGCGGCAATATCGGCGCGCACTTGCTCGAGCTTGGTCTTGTTGCGTCCAGCAAGCGCCAACTTGGCACTCTGCGGCGCATGACCCAGAAGATACTCTGTGAATAGGTGAGTTTCTTAGACAGACAGTGTGACGCGAGGCAGAATACCGGCAGCCAGCTTTCCCGTGAAGCCAGTCGCCCCAAACACCACAATGTCAAACGGGCGCGGTGTCGGTGCCATCGAAGAAGGGCGCGGAAGAGTTTCGAAGTAAAGAAAAGTGTTGTCATCCACACCCCCTTCCCTCACGGGAATTGTTCCCACTAATTTCCATTGTTGTCTCCACTGTGGCCCCCTAAAAAAATCATCATTCTACTTGCTGGAGGTGAACGGCTGTTCGCTTGGTGTGCACAAATCAGATTATGGTAACACCCTTCTCATAATTAGTTAAAATGGAAGTCATCACTTCACAAATGGTCACCCTCGTCAAGCAGACTGCTGACCAAAAGAAAGAAGTTGATTAATGTAAGGAAGCGCTCAAGCAGGCGATGAGTGATAGGTAGGCGACTGGTCCGCGCGAGTATTTCAGGGTGCCACCAAGTGAAGCGGATCTCACCCTCCAACTCAAGAGACTCGGAGAAAAAAAATCGAGCTGATGAAAGAAATGGCTCGCTTGTCATCTATTTCAAAGCCTGGTTTGCTTTGATTCTAGATGTTGTTTGCTTCCCTCTTGATTTGCTTGTTTTCAGGCCGAAGAAGCAGTTCAACGTATTTATCCCAGCGCTTAAAGGGATTCAGATGTAGCAATTTGAAGAAAAACAGGACTGAAAAGACCTACTTGGGAGGCGGCTGCTGGATGTTTACGATAGAAACAATAAGAGGCCATTGAGCTTTGACGACATGACTAGCGATTCTGAAGCTGTTTAGAACACTGAGGGTTAGTTTTGTTGTTTCTCATGTTCGTTGTATCCTGCTTTCGAAACTCTTCAGAATTTAGCTACATTCCCCAAAGCACGCCGTCCATGATACCTCCACAGACGTCACGAAAGGACATACAGACAGCATCGAAAGTAACCATCTCGCAAAACCAAATGGAATTATAAATGCGAATTGGAAGGAGAACGGTAGCAGCATACCGCGGTGTTGTTTTTCTTCGACTTGGGGCAAGGACGCACATTGTGAAGCTTCTTACACGTCCCACAATAGTAGCAGTACCGACTTATCTCTAGATTTGCCGTTATAATGTTTTTCGAAACATTTGACGTTAAAATTCCCACTACATGCATCGCAAACGTTCAACAAAGATCGACCAATCAAAAGTAGACTACCAAACGTGGAAACCTTATCAAATCTTCCCACCTGAGTCTCTGTCGCAGACCATCTGTTCCTAGTTTCGAAAAGGGAAACAGGGAATCCCTTCAGAATACGACTTTTCCTGTCTGCTGTGCCACAGGAAGAACAAATTCATTTCCTCGGAAGGGAGGTACGCTTGTATCATCGTCAGAACCTGGTTTCGACGATACTTTCGAAATGAAAACAACAATTTCTTACATTTCTGAACGAGTACGAAGACGCCTCTCTCCCAGTGCGTTGCATTGTAGCTGTTGTTGCTGTTGTTCGTGTTCTCTTTCTCGTTTTGCTCGTGTACGCGACAACGACTCGTTGGGCGCTCATTTTTTGGATACTTTTTCTAATGAAAATGAAGGCACCACACTATGTGTGAAAGTCAACAGGTCATCGGGCGCATTTGAACTTCCGCCGTGCCTGGCGCCAGTAAGTGCGCCAAGACACCGAACTCGTTGATCGCGCCCCCTTCTTTGCTTATAGCGTTCCCCTTCACGGCCTGCGCGAGTCCATTCGATGGGAGCCTCCATGCGGACGTGGTACTGCCGCTGCTTGGGTAAAAGACATGGGAGAATGTATCTGATCGAAGATTCCGTGTGGGTGAGGCTGGTGCGCCTTCATGCATGACCTTCGTTTGCGAATCAATTGAGGATGAGGAATTGGAGAGTCTGGTTGGCGCACCCTTTCGTATGTGGCGTACCATCAGAATTGTCAAGTCAGATTGCTGCCAAGAACAACCAACGCACGGCACGATGCCAACTTCTCGTTGAACACTTATTATTTTCAGACAATTTTCGAACAAATTTTCAATTTTTGGTCCAAGATTGGTATCTGTGGTACCGTCATTTTTAAAATTATTATTCGTCACACAATGGCAATCAAAAATCGGAGGTAACAATTCCAGTGGGGAAAAAGTGCAGGGCTCGACATGGAAACAAAAAAAGAATAAAAAAATATATCCATAAAATATTATTTAGAATGGGAATAAAAAAGAAGGCCACACATTTCCTGATCCCGCTCTTCGCAACGTCAACTGCCTCATTTCCTTCTAGCATCCGAGTTCGCCATTGCCGCATCCCAATCAAATGCACCCCCGCTTCCGCCTCCCCCACCAAGCGGACCTCCTGGCGTTGGCGGCACAGCAGCAGTCGCCAGCATAGGATATGCCCCAACATCTGCCTTCTCATCACCCCGCTTGACCTTCCATCCACCCGTCGACCTTGCAGTCACAGGCGCTTCCTCAACAGCCATCGGACTACCAGCGCCGCTGGCTTCCCCAACCTCCCAAGAAACCTCTCCACCGGCAGCCCGCGCCTGCAGCTCCGCAATCCGCGCAACGATCGCCTCGTAACAGAACGCGTACTGATCCAGCGTCTGCACCATGGTCACGCGCTGCGAGCGGAGTGTCATGACACATTGGAACACGGGATCTTCCTGTAACGGGTATTGTGCGCCACCACCGCGCGCGGGCTGCTGTAAGCTGGGGCTCACGACGCCACTGGCGTCCGCGCGTTTTTTGGCACGGTCGTTCTCGTCCCTTGTCTTGGTGGACGCGGTGGCTCCGACAGTTGATGATGAAGAGATGGGAGAGGTGACGAGATCGTCAGCGCTGCTTCGTTTACGCAAGTGCGGAATAGCGGTAGTGAGTTGGTAGAGGAGGGTATCAATCACGCAAAAGGTGCCCGTGCGGCCACATCCTGCACTGCAGTGGACAGTCATGGGTCCAGCTTCTGGACCGGCTTCACGTTGGAGGGTATTCGTGACATCAATGACTTTCAGAACTGACGATGGGTCTGCGCCTGTTTTTGCCACTCCGTTAGCGAACGGCACTAGAATGTGGAAGATATGATACAAACTCTTGTGATCGGGCCATCCAGTGAAATGTACTTGATGAATTATGCGTACTTCATCCACTTCTCCTGCGTCAACAGGTGCCCGAGAGACTTCAAACCGCCTCACAAAAATCTCCCCAACCTCCCCGATCCCTCTTCCTTCCACGCATTCCACTCGTATCTCATATCCACTCACTCCATGCGGCCACACTTGTGCATACTCGGGCCCTTCCTCTGGCCAATATCGAAAGCACTTGACCCGTCCCTTCTCCTCCTCCCTCGTCAACATTACGACAACACTACTCCGCTGATCCCACAGCATGCACCAAAAGTCCCCAACAGTCTCTGCCATCGGCCCCTGCGTGCTTATATAGCGCCGCCCCCGCACACCCACACCGGCCCTTAAACAACCCTCCACCCCAACCCCAGCATCAAAACGCTCCTCAAAAGCTGCATCTCCGGCCCGCACACCCACATAGCGCGTGTCCAAGATGCTCGCGTTGATGTACTCGCTCAGCAGTGGCACGCCGTCCGTGCCCAGCACAGGCACACTCGGACTCGCGGGGCCACCGAACGCCCCACCGCCGCCGCGGCTGCGCGAGACGAGGGGGCTAGCGTGGTGCAGCACGACACGCCAGAGATCATAGGGGTAAATGTCCGTGTAACGGTTGCGCATCATACCGGCGCGTGTCTGGGCTGCCGCTGCTGTGGCGGGGAGAGCTCCGAGAAGATGCGCGACGGCTGCAGCCGCGGGGCCTGTGTAGGGGGTGGAGGCGGAGGCGGGGCTTTGCCGATAGGATTCGCATTCTTCAATGACACGGAAAGCAAAGTCCGTGCGTTTTACACTCTCGAATGGGGTGAGCGAAGCAAGGGGTGCGAGCCAGGCGGGTAAAGTACGGGGATCGAGGAGAGTGGTGATAAGATGGGGTAGGGTGCTGCCTGGCTTTGTGCTGATTGAGAGTGAGTTGTTGGCACCTATGCGAGATGTCATCGGACTGTCGATGGGATTTTTAGGCGGGAGGATGTTTGAAAGGTCTAGGCGCTGAGGAGCAATGACGGTGAGTGGCGACGAAGGTCCTGATTGAAAGTGATTCGAAGGGGATGGATTTGAGATGGACCTGAGTTGGAAAAAAGGTTCGGTAAGGTGTTGCTGCGGTTGTTGTTGGTGCAAGAGCTGCTGGCCGTGTTGGTTATGAGTAATTGAGAGGTTGTGGGCGCTGCGATTTCCTAATCGCCGTGAAAGCAGCGAAGTATGACCAAAGGGGGAAGCTAGTTTCTGTTGCTGGAGAGGAGCAAGAGGCGTTGGATTCGGCTGTGAAGTGCCAGGTATCGATGTAGATGCAGGTGATGCGGATGCGAGAGCAGAGAACGAGTGAATATGCAAAATCTCCTCTAAAGACGGTCTTTTTTCTCTCGGGACTGCGGCGGTGTTATTTGCGGATGCAGCTGACGCGACGGAGGAGGCCGAGTGGGTAGAAGCTGGACGCGACTTGTTTTTAGCAGAGACAGATACCGGCGAGAGTACAATCCCTGCTGAAAGGGGAGTTCCGGAGACAGGTAAGAGACGGGGTGATACGCCAGACGCAGTGTTTACGAGGGAAAGCTGCGAGAGACGACGGGATGCAGACGATGACGCAGCGGATTGCGCGATTCGAGCAATACTCTCGCTCTCTTTGTGTGCGACTACGAGCGAGGAGGAGCGGATAGCTGCAAAGAGGAAGTCTGACGAAGGCGGTGGAGGAGGGGGTGGCTGAGTGGTTTCGGTGTCCGGAAAGGCAAATGGACCCAAATTCGGATCGCCAACGAATCTGCGAGAGACTGGCGATGGAGCGGATGATGCCGGGTGGCCGGGTACCGGTGGTTGTACGTCGAGGTCGGCGTCGGAATCGCTTCCTCGTGAGTTCAAGAGCGGATGGGCGAGGCGCGACAGACGTCCTCCCTTGTTTAGATTCGAAAGGAAAGCATGAGGCGAGTGTGAGGATCCAGTAAGTGGCCGTCAAGGAACGTGTATGAAAGGGGTCATGCGCACCATCCAGTTGCGGTCTCTGACTGGGGGCTAATCCACCCGCGTTGCTCTTCGATTCACGAGAAATCAGAGAGAGCCCAGGGTGGCCGATGGCTGCAGTGTTGCTGTCGGCTGGCCGGTGGGGTCCCCAGTCACTGGGCTGCGGTTTCTGCGAGAGAGTGAGCGGGGAGATGGACGATCCCCTTCACGTCGTCGCCTCAGAGAAACGGACACCGACCACGAGAGACGAGGCAGTGGGAGCAGATAAGTCTCTCTTCTCATAACATGAATAAACGTTCAGCGCTTCTCCAAAAGGGCCTGCACCCTTTCCTCCGCCAAGCGCTGAATCCGTACCTTCATGTCATCAAAGTCCTCCAAAATCAAGTGAAAGTCGGTTTTCGACAGCCGGTACAGCACAGATGCTTTTGCTGTCTGGACGGAAGCGGTTCTCAAAACGTGAGAAATGAGAGCAACTTCTCCAATATAGGCCCCATCATACAGGGACACAACTTTCCGGTCATTGACGAATACATCCAGTTTCCCTGAGTGGAGGAAAAACATATCCATGCCAGCATCACCCTGCTTCGTGATATAATCTCCCTTTACATAATACTGCGGATGTAAGGCGGTCGCAATTCGGCCTATAAAGATTTCGTCTCGCCCGTCTTTTTCATTTCTACGCAGGAACGGAACCTTGTCAATCAAGTCGCGTGTGTTTTCAAGGCAGATTTCCTGTGTGCCACATTTGAGCTAATAAACCATGAAACGTGTTCAAATCTTTACCGCGCGCAATGATTCGTTCATTTCAGCCAAAAGCAGATCCTCGTCGAAATATTTGCCCCGATACTTGATCTCGTAAAACTTGAACAGCTTCTTTTCCGTTTCGGGTGCCAGGTTCTTCCACTTGACATAGTCGTTGAGTTGCTCCATCTTATGCGAAAAGAGGCGACCTGCTGGGTTCTTGGACATGACTGCATTCGAAATAGCTCCAATGAAACACGCGTACTGCGTTTTACGGTTGATGAATTAAGACAAGGAAAGAAATGCGTCTACCAAAACTGCTGCCAAGATGACGAAAATGGCTCCAAGCAACTGCTCTGTTGCGGTCTGTGGTCTGTGAGATGAAGATCGCGTCAACTAATCTCAAAGCCGTGATACAAGGCATCAACTCACAGAAACGAGTTGGGAAACATGTGCGAGACTCCCTAAATACTTCAAGCTAAGCGATTAAGTTCCAATTGAATTAAAACTACCTGAAGGAAGGTCCATGCATAGAAATCGAACAAAGTGGCACTTGAGATATCCGTAAAGGCGATCTCCCATCCATCAAACTCGCTCATTTTTCCAAAAAAGTACATTTCACATGCATTGATATGGATGAAAGTCATCATTCCAAAAGCGATCGGAATCGTCTGCGATACGGACATATCCGTCGCTCTATCCAGCAAGGACCACCAGCGGTGAAGAATAGCACACTTGGAGCTGATCTCTCCCAACTTCAAGACGCGGATCAACCGAATCAAAATCAACAAGGAACTGTATCGCCAGGACGGAAAAATAACGTCGAATGGAATCTGGGAAGCAAAAACTTTCATTAACACAACTTGAATTCACGATGGGCATCGTATCAATACCGTGGTGATGATTGCTAGCAGGGCTTCCCTCATCACCCATTCTCTTATCCAGTCGGATAAGCTGGGCCGCTTCTCTTCATATTCTGCCACACTGCACAGAATCGAGCTGGAAACCTTGGATATGGGTGTTACGGCCGCTACAACAGAGTCCAAGACGAACAAAATTGTGATGGCTATCGACCAAGGGCGTATGTCATCATCGTTTTCAGCAAAGGCAGCCAGCAGGGGAACCAGCCACAAAACAAACATCAGCGTCAGCGTGGTGAAGAGATCCCAGATGGTGTTGAACCGAGACTTTGGGTGGAGTCCATTGTCTGCGAAAGAGAGCTCGTAGACGTCTGCATGTTCCAGCTCACTCTCGAGGTACTCGCCCTTGTTGTCGTAGGCTGGTTCTAAGAGCCAACGCTTGAAATATGCCTCCATTCTGGAAATCTTTCGACGCTCAATGGGAGACTTGTAACTTTTTCGTTGAATACTTTGGTTTTTGGTATGAATGGCACCCATGCTCTGAGATGACTTGTCCTGAGAGCTATTAGTGATCTCCTTAACTTTCAGAAGCGTGGGCTGGAAAATGGGTTTTCGTATTGATATCATTGGTTGCACCTGTCGATCCTGTGGCGCATATTCACTGCCCACTTCAACGACTGTTCCAGGGATCTGACCGTTCTCTTCATAATTATCATCCCGTTGGAAAGAAACGTTTGATTCTAATGGAGACAGAGTTTCAAATTCACTTTTGCTACTTATTGAGCCCACAGTTGCACCAGTTGATGAAACGCTGGTATCGCTTGTGGCTTTGGACAAGATTTTATCCAATTTGTCAGCATTTTGGGTTTCCACCTGGATTGTGATTGTTGGACTTGCAAGCCCCTCCTGCTCACTTGGCTGAATCAGTGGGTTACTCTCCATCCTTTTCTCACGGAGAGGCGATTGATCATTTCGCTTCGCGATGGAGGAAAGGCTCCTGCACCCATGCTGCTCTTTGATGGATGACCTATGGGCAAAAAATGACTTTCGAGTGACTGGCGCTGGTGATTTCTTCGACGGAGTAGACGAGATGGAAGCCTGCGGTTGAACTTGTCGTAACACTTCCGCATCCATCCACTCTGGCTCGCGTTTGTTCAAACCATTCAAAGAGTCGTAATATGACTTTCCATTTTGATGTCTCAGATCGTGCTCACTCGCCATCCTACTGCCTGTAGAATTTTTTGTAGAGCTCCGGCTATTGATCTCGCGAGATTTGTAAACAGTCTTGCGAGTTTTGGAGAAGATGGACGTGCTTTTGCCAATGGGTGTGGAGAGGTAGTCGCATCCTTCCCATCGAATCCCGAGACTCGAACTGCTCGCGTAACCCTTAAAATTGAGGTTCCCTGGCTTCCCCGTGTGTTCACTGTTGGCGCGTGTTATGTCCCGATACCGAGTAGAAGCGTTGTCCATGATGTGCGAGGTCCAACAGCGTGCTCCATGACGTCAAAACCCTCCTTCCACTTTTCTGTCGCGCGCTTCATTTCATAAAGCAGTACGTGGTGGAAGTCTTGCATTTCCATTGGTAACGTAAGTGAGCAAGGAAGATTTACAATGGGTTGAACGAAAATTACAATTCGAATGATAGGACACCAGAAAGGGAGACATGTCTCTTCGCTAACCCACAACTAGTCGGCGTGAAACAAAGATGTTTAAAAACATGAAAAAGCGAATTTCCAATATCAAGCGCACGATATATGGATTCCAGCTAGTGATGTTCAGATTCAAATAGGCAACACTGTATCTTGGAACAAAGGGACACAATCATCAAGGACTCACAGACTCAAAACAAAAGGGGAACCCTACCATCCCTTTCCCTTCCGCTACACTCAACAAGTCCGCCCAAAACACAATAGCTCCCGTTGCACCATCAAACAAACTCCACGGCATATCCTCATGCTTCATCGTCCCTTGCTCCTCCAACGCTTCCCACTCTGTTGCAAAGTCAGCAAACCGAGCTGCCCTCCACAACCATCTCTCTTCCCGCGTCACCTCATGCAAATACAAGAACGCGTATGCGTTCCCGCAGACGCCGTGACAGAGCCCAATGCCCTTACGCAGCAGCCCGCGTTCCCAGGTCACGTCCCCTGCCGCCAACGCCGCGCGGAGGTACTCCTCGCGCTCAGGGAACGCGCGCGCGGCTATGGCGAAGAGGATTGCCATTCCGGGGGCGCCGTGGCACCAGTGCACCAAGGCGCCGTGCGCATCTGTGGGGCCCTTGGGCCAGTTTCCGTTCGGCAGGCGCACTTCGAGGAGATGCGCGAGTGTGACGTGGATGGTGGGGGCGTGAAGGGTTGTGAGGTAGGGGTAGCGGAGGAGGGCGAGAACAAGACCAGCAGTGCCGTGTCCGACGCCATGGTAGGAGTTCCCGTAGCATATGGTGGAGAGCGGGGTTTCTGGTGCTTGGCTGCAGCGGGAGACCATGGCGTCGGCAATCTGCGTGACGAGGGCTTGTACCGTTTCCTTGCTGGAATAGACGTGTTGGTATTTTTCGAGGACGCTGTACATGCCGAGAAGGAAACCTGCGCGACCCCAGCACATCTTGGAGAAGGACAAGGAGGAGTCAAGCAAGTACTGCGAACGAGGAGAAAGTACGAACAAACCTCGTCGTCCAGTTCCGCGTCCCTCGCAAAAGCGCCAACTTCTAAAATCCTGTCAAAGACTTTCCGCGCCTCTTGATGATCCCCGCGCTTGTTCGCCGCCTCCAGCGCATGCAGCAAGACACTCGTTCCCTCAAACAAGGGCGAGACATGCGATCCAAGTTCGTACCGCTTTCGATCCGCACCTGCATCCAGCTTCAGTTGGCTCCATTCTGGGTTGGTCGCCGCGTAGCTGTCACGTGTTTCTTGCACGAGAGCGGAGTCCACGCCTACATTGATCCTGTCGTCGACGTGGCGCAGAAGGCGGTCGCAAAGGGTCACCATTCCGGGACGTCCACCGTAGACGGTGTCAAATTCGCAGACAGAGTCGGGTGGTGCTGCCGCAACCGCCTTGGCAAACAGGCTGGCGATCGCAGCACGCAGCCTTTCAGTCTCGGCAGCCGTGACGAGCACGCGAGAGTCGGTTGGAGCAGAAGACGGAGCCTCCGTCGCAAGGAACGGGTTCGCAATCGCGCGATCAGCGTTCATCTGTCTGGTGGGAGTGGGAGGGAGCCTGTGTCTCTGCTGTGTTTTTGTATGGAGCGACGATGCTGACAAAGCGGCGGGTGAAGGGGACACGTGGAGGTGGCGTCGTCACGTGACCGGGTGTGAGTGGTCGTGGAAATGCAGCGTTTGCCAGCGTCGCTGCTGAGTCAAGTCCACCCCCCTCGCGCTGCTGCGGCCCACAGAAAGCCCCGAAGCAAGAGCCACGGGCGCGAGGGGATGCGAATGCAGCGCACCGCATCCCGATCGTCGGCCATGAGCCAGGATCCAGGCGGTCACCGATGGGAGTGGACGGGCGACCACGACGGAGGCAGCGGCAGCCGCCGAAACCATGCATTCGCGCTTGAAGCTGGGATGCGCGAAGTGCACCGGTCGCTGCTGGGAATAGGCGCAGTGGAGTTGCCTCCGCCGGGGGACACCCCTTTCGACACCCCTTTCGCCTCTGTGGTCGCCGACCTTGCGCTGGAGCATCTGAGGGACAATCGGGGCTCGCTGCACCTGTCCCTCCCCGTCGCAGACGACAGCTCCACCAACACTCAAGTCCGCCGGGATCGAGCCCGCCACCGCACCCTCTCGCTCGACCTCGACGCCTCCCTCGATGCCCGCTCCCTCGACTCCATTGCTCTCCATTCGAACAAATCCGGTGCATCCCCGCTCGTTCACGTGAGCAAGATGCCCCTGGGCGACCTTGCCGCGCTTGGTGTCCTGGCCGACACGCACAGCGTGGTCGCGCACGTAAAGGTGGACAAGCTCGGCCGGCGCAAGGGCGCGCAAGTGTCTGTCCTCACCAAGGTCGTGCACGCGGTGGAGTCGTCGGATGATGCCGTCGCCGCGGCACCTTTGGGCGTTCAAGAGGACTCGAGTGATGCGGAGTCGGAGGGAGAGGAGTTACGTCGCGCGCTTGTGGATGAAGACGAGTTGCTCTATTGGCGCCGAATTGCAGGCAATGGTACCTCGTTGAAAACACTCCTTCGCGTGCAACTCCAGTCGTTGCCACGCAGCTCCGTCGCGACCGTTGCACCGCTTCTCCTCCTCCATACGCTTACGAAATGAATAATATAATTAGGAAGTAAAGTTCAAAGAAAATGTACAAACTCGCGCATCTGCGCGTGCGCGCGCGTCCCTCCCGCCATCTCATCATCCACGCGTGAATCCAGAAACTCGATGTTCCATTCACCCCGTTCGCCGTTATCCTCCGTGGTCGTGTTACGCCCGACAAGAACCGCGCATTCAGGCCGTCGCCGGTCCACGCTGATGGGCTCTGTGACCGGGATCCTATTTGTTTCAAGGAATCCCTCGATACAGCCTGCAAGTGTATGTTCGAGTTGGTAGTGTGCTGGGTGCAATCGGATCGAGACGAGGCGGAGTCCCATGTTGAGCTGTGCCGTTCGGTGACCAACACCCGTGAGGACATGGACGCGAATCCGATAACACTCACTTCAAAAAGGAAGCAGACGTAGCTACTCGGAGTCACGAAATGCGTGACGGGGAGACCAATGTCGCGCCGAAAGAGGCCGATTGCCTGCGCGTAGGGCGCGATATAGTAGCGGCATTCGAAGCCGGGAATTTCTCTGGCGACGGGCATGGCACTGTAGACGAGCATGGGCAGGTCCGCATCTGGCGGAAGCATGCGTCCGGGCTGTGTGAGGCGGAAAAGGGCGCGTACGAGGTCTGTTGGAGTCATGCCGAAGGATAGGAACGGTGCCCAGTCGAGGAGCGGAGACTGGAAGGTGCAAGTTTTCTTGTTGTGGTCTGAAGTGGCGCCGCTTGTGGAAGTGATTTCTTGACCCACCAACGCGATCTTGGTAAAACAGTCTGGGCAGAACGAGTCCCTGTTCAGACATTCCCTCGCATGGACTGAAACCGCGGTTGCATCCTGGCCAACAAAGGCGCATCCGTTTCGAGCAAAGCGGCATTTCAGTTGCGGACAAAGACGAAGGTGGTCGTCGCGGGCGCCGACAAAGTCGCACGCGCGACACTCGACGCGCAGCGACGACAAGAGACGCGTGACGTCGCTCGGCGCAGGTCGCAGCGACGAGGGCGACGCGATTGGGCCCCGGTCCATCGGACACGTCCTCACGCTCTGGATCCAGTCCCGACGAGCAGCGGTTAGACACGCACACTCCCGAAGGGGATCGCTCTACCTGTCCCTGCGAGTGGAACCAGGCATGCAGACAGGACCGACAGAAGCGGTGGCCGCACTCCGCAACCTGCACAGGATCAGAGAACCCCTCCGTGCAAATCATGCATCGCAGACTATGCGCATCAATGTACTCGTCGACGTCCTCCGTCTCGCCGTCGGCTGGCGCAAGGTACGTCCACGTCGTCCTGTCCACTGTTTCCATCTTTCCACCAGCTGATTCCAAATCGCTTTATCCCAAAGATTTCAGGAAAACCAGAAAACGAATGCAAAAACAAAAATAAAACGGATCCCAGACGGCTACTCCCTCTCTGCCGCATGAGGAATAGACGTCTTTCCAACGATGCATCGGCTCCTCATCCTTCCCGTCTGTCGTCCCCTCCCCACATGACTCGCAACAACCGACAGCTTCTTGTCCGTCAACACAGAATATCCAAACTTTCTAGGTGGCGGTAACGTCAACGCGTCTCCCCCCACCCACGAATTTGAAATCGCCCCACTCATCACTGGAGTCTCCGGCGGTGGTCCCTTGGGTGCGACTGCGACCACCGCCGCATCCACAGGAGATACGCTGGCTAGTAGTTCGATCGTTTCCTCGAGACGTCGCTGCGCGAGCTGGAAACCTTCGCTAATGCGGCGCAGGTTCTCGAGTAGACTCGCACGGAACGCCGGGTCTAGCTTGGTAATGGCATCGAGATCGTTTCCTTGCTGAGGGGCGTTTTGGGGCGAGTTCGCGATGCGACGTTGGTTTGAAGCTGGCATCGTGCTGTGTGTTGGTTCTTGGCAGCAATCTGACTTGACAATTCTGATGGTACGCCACATACCAAACCAAAGGGTGCGCGGCCCAGACTCTCCAATTCCTCATCCTTAGTTGATTCGCAAACGATGATCATGCAAGAAGGCGCACCACAGATGGAACAGCAACCTTCATTTTGTTTATAATAAAGTTTATGAATTTAAGTTTTTGCAAATGATAAAAAATGAGCTTCCAATTTTTGATAAAACAACTCGAAATGATGTTTTCTTTACTTCTTGAACTTCAAAACTCTCTGGAGTGGTAGCGGACGTCTACTCGAGAGACGTCACGGCTTGTGAAGAATGTGATGATGGAGCAAAAAAACTCTGAGGTTGCGTTTTGGGAAGCAAATTGGTGCGAGATGGCGACAATTCGGACTGTACCCAAATCCATAGAGCGTGAATGAATCGGTTGCTTCTACGGAAATTATGCGTAAGGAACTACATCTTTTAATCGTAATTAACCCTGGCATACATAAGCAGTGAGTCGACTCTGGACTTAATTTACACTTGTAGTATTTGGTGTCTCCGCTTCGTCACTCGTCTGTCTTCCAGTTCACTCACACTGCTGTGAACTCTGCCAGACACGGGACAGAACGAAATTAAAGCAGCCATGAAGATTAGGTATACATTTCATCCATAGATACTCAGGTAGCGATGTCAGCGAATCGGGTGCCGGAACGTTTTGAAATCCTTGTTGCTCAGTTCGGTCATCAAATTTTCTCTTGTCGAAACTATCATCTCGCCATCAGCCTCAACTGCTGACTCACTACATGTCTCGATATTGAGATCATAGTGTCAAACAAATTACTCCGAGAGCAGCCCAGCGCGATGGCGGTAGCAATCAGATTCCAAAATTATGACGGCAGCCATTTTCAAAATACTCTAGTATTCAACTTCGCCGTAGACTCGCACACCAACGAGATTCACACTGAGGAAAAGAACTAAGCCAATTGGAGTTAAAAGATCTTGGCACACGTTTATTTGTTATCACAGACAACTCAATGGGAATGGCGACGAGTTCATAGCTCTTACTAATCACGTATTTGTTCCATCCCAGGCAAATAAAAGCTGGATCCAGGGAACGCGCCTTGAAATCCCCAACCGCGTTTGTGCGTGGTGCTTGGGTTGTAATTTCACAGGGAGCCATAGGAAATGGAAGCATGAATAAGCGAAGGAATAGGACATGAAGGACACTTCATATCTTAACGTTGACAACGGCGAAATCTTTCAAGGTATACATTAACTTCCATTCTTGACTGACATTGTATTGTGGTTGTGGGAGTGGGCAGTAACTTGAGGAAATGAACCTTACAGTTGACCCAGAGTCGCTGGACAGCGGTACGCACTCCACCCAGCCCCTTTGAGGGAGTGCGGAGCTAAAATGCACCGCAACAGACGCGCTGCAGCAGCGAGTGCTGGAGCTGGAGAAGATTGCAGAGAGGAAACGGCTTCTGGAGCGGTTGAGGCAGCTCGAAACGGAGCTCAACGACAACGGCAACGCTGACACCAACGTCAACGCGCACAATAAGCGAGAGCGCGAAAGCCGTGGGTTTGGCATTATTGAGTCACCATTGTATTTATTTGCTGAAAACGCGGGGTTTAGTGGAGTCCGCGCACCCTCGCCTGGTTGAACTCGCACCGCCGCCATATGCACCGCGACCGGCAAACAACGCCAACAATGCGTCGCTCGATGCGAAGCTGTCGCTGAGAATGGCCGCAAATACGGGCGACGACGCGCACGTAAAGCCGAGGCGCTCGTCGTCAGCCTCGGCTTTATCTTCTGCGCATCCGCAACGCGCACAGGCACCCGCACCGAGGCACGAGGACATTCTGCGGCATTTAGTACCAAAAGAGGAGGACACGACGCGGTGGGAAGAGGCTCCCATCAAACGCGAGAACGCAGAGGACATTTCGTTTCTTGATCGACTCAAGCGCCACAGACACCAGCAACTGCAGCAAGCATGCACGAATGAAGAAGTTATCAAGACCACGAACTTTCGAGATAGATCACATGGTGCAACTAAGCCTTTTGCACTTGAAAATTGAAAATGCACCTTCTGACCGCGCTTATAGGAGGTCCCAACCAGTTTGGCTCCACGCCGCGTTTCAACGACATGAGGGATCCTGCTATAGAATGCTTCTCTGGGTTGCGCATCACGTGAGCGATGAAATGCGATACACCTATACCAATTGGGCATTCATCACATCCCAAAACAGGGAACGACGCGTCTACAATTCAGACTTTCTCACTTTAATGCAAGGGCGCACGTACATTCCGCTTAGTGCCATTACCCCGCAACTTTCTGACGCGGACATTGGTGGCGATTGGGTCACGATAGGGGTGCTGGTCGACAAATCCGAGCCAAGGACGGCTGCGAATCAAAAAAAGTATATGGTGCTCAAACTGAGCGATTTGCGCGGCAGCATGGTCAACATGTTGATGTTTGGACATGTGTTTGAGACTTATTGTCGGGAAATAGTCGGAGGTGTGTTTGCGGTGTTGAATCCGAGGATTTTGCCATCAACGGAGGTATACAGATTCCAGCTGTTGTTTTTTTGTCTCAACCCTTGTATGTGATTCATTTAGAAATCAAGTGCGGTGGGTATTGACGTGGACGACCAAGGCAAGTTCCTGAAGCTCGGCGAGTCCATGGATCAAGTGAAATGCAAGTTCATGTCAAAAAGCAAAGAGCCCAAAGGATGCTATACCATCATTGACGGGTATGATGAAGCCTTTCTCACCCCGTACGTCCTCGTTCCTTCAACTCAATAACTCACAACCACAGCCGGAAGACCAAATATTGCACATACCATATGGAAATGCTCTTCAAAAAAGCGAAACTGAATCGAGCCGAATTTGCATCTGGGTAACCATCAATCCAGTGGGTATCCCATCTCATATATCTTTCCTGCCCCGCAAAAAATAGCACCTCCACGGCCCGCATCGGTAGCCCCACCAAAACGAAGCGGCGAAACCCTGTAGATGTGGGTCACGGTTCCTACCTGCACAACGACGGCATGATCATCTCCACCCTGAAAACAAGCAACACCTTCTTTAGCAGAGTTGACGCAGACGGACGCGTGACCATCCCGCAGGAGCTGTGAGTCTGTTCTTGGTGGTAGCCCTGATAATGACGTGCGGGCTGCAGGTCTGCGGAGGCCTTGAACGACACGAGCCGCGGCGCCAAATATGTCCGCATCGCGCGCGGGCTACAACAGCTTAGTTGAGTTGCATTGGTGTGTCTCCCTCTTTACCATGGTCTCTGAACTTAAGAACAGAACCCGTCGCGGACGCGGCTCCCGTGTTCAACTCGGAGGCGCTCAAGCCCGTCTTCAACTCGGAAGCGCTCAAGCGGCTTGGATTCGATCCTATTTCGGGCAAAGACGTAATTGTGGCCGGCAATTCGGCGGCCGTGGCGGGGAAGGCCAAGTCAGCGCCTGTGACGCCGAGTAAGGTTGCTCTGAACGATAGGATGATTAGGGCCTGTGTGGCCCGTGGTGTTGAAATTCCTAAGCAGGCTTTTGGCGGGGTAGACGAAATTGAGATTGATATTTGAAGAAATGAGTCCGAAACAGGTTTGAGACAAAAAAAAAACACCCGCCTCGACGCAGGTCGTATCCATGCATGTGTCTCTGAGAGATTTGTACCGGTTAGATTCGTTCAAGCCTTTCTTCTGCGGATGAGTTTCAAGAGAATAATCGGGCGCATGGGTGGCGCAGCTTTCACGCTAGCAAGTGTGACAGTGCCCGTGTGTTGCGAATGGGGAGGCTGTGACTGTCACTAAAACATATCTTGATGGTCAAGATACCGCAGCAGGCTCGATATCTTATGTTTGTATAAATATGGTGGTGGTTCATTCAGTCAATTTCGACCACATCGATCCTTGGTCGGAGGTTCGTTTGATAAGAAACGAGACTTATTGAATAAAGGGATTAATATTGCCATTGAGTTACCTTGCTATAAGACCTGGGATATCATCTATAGCCCTGAGTTCAAATAACTAGAAAAACCCCAGGTCACCAAGGCGTGTCAAAGTTCTAGTCTTCGAATGTTGTACTTCGGAATCCGCACTTCACCTAATCTGTTTTACTACCGTTTCGTGCCTTCTTAGGGCTCCAATTTAAAACGGAACTTCGTATGTATCCAGGAGACAACACCCTCAGAAAGAAGACGATCCATGATAGCTGTGGGGTCCCCAAGTGTCCAAGGTCAAGTAGTGGTCTGGGTCCTTGCATGGCTGCGCTTTGTAAATGGGGAAGTTGGTCGTCGCGTTCACGCAGCCAGGACAGCAAACCGTGTCCGTGGTGTGGGTGATCCCAAGAGAAGTGGCACTTCCCTTAAAAAGGCCGTGGTAGTCATAGAGTTCGAAATGGGTGATCGGGGCGAAGGAGGTTGAGGTGGTGTTGTAAGCTTGGGTGACATTGCCAAAGAGGTCCTGGAAGAAGGGAGAGTAGAAACCTGGAAGAAATAGGGTCATCATGTGCCAGAAATGTAAAGTTTGTCAATTGGCCAGCCAGGCACACATATATTTTTTCTGATTTTTCTTACCTTGGCTCTTGCCTGGGGATGAAGTGTGTTCCGTTTTTTAAATTGAGCCTCAGAGGACTGGACCGCAGTCATTTTGTAGCGATCGTTTCCTCCGGACCAGAGAATATAAAGGGTAGATTCAGGTTCAAATGCTCCCTGTCTCAAGTCTGTGAAAAGGAGAGTGAGCCATTTCGTAAAAAACTATGGGCGCACCATGCTTCCACTCACACAAGCAGTAAGTTCGGACCAGACTCGACCGTTGCTGTGACGACCTTCGTAGTGGGGCAAGTTGGGGAAGGCGAACATATCCAGCAAATTAGTCTGTTCAAAATCCAAACGTTCCGTGGAGAAAGCCTGTTTACCTCATGAAAATGCTTGGTTTGAGCCCAAGCCGCATAAGGGGAGCTTTTCCCGTCGTCAGAGAGGGAGTCCCAAAATACGACGATTCGCTTGATTTCTAAATCTGTGCATGGACTCAAAGGGGTCGGGATAACGCAACTGTCATGCTCAACAGCGTCACTGACTGCGCCAACGGTCACGAGAGTGGGGAGGGCGAGGATTGCCACCATGGTCTTCGCTAAATTTTTATTTTTTTTTAATGGGCTGGGTCAAGTGGACTTTCGGCATGGTTCGTTTTTAGAAATCTCTACAGTCCAAAATAACTGAGCAAAGTACCTTGGAAAACTAAAGCAACAAACAAAGAAGAAAACACAAGGCGCTTCCGCTTGCAAATCGACCGTATAGAGATTTGCTGCCGCTTGTCGCTCTAGTCTTGTTGGTTGCAACCAAAGAGGTGACAGTGACGCCAGAACCGTTTCCTTCCGAATTTGAGGTGGAGTTCGCCGGAGATGCATTCGCCAACGCTGTTACGCATTCTGAGAGCAAAGACTTGATCTATGAGGCCTTAGGTATGAGGAGGCTCCTGTTTGAACAGGTGAAAACCAGATGGACTCACTGTAGCATCCGACTGCGCGTTAGACGAGCACGCAGCGTCTGCTGCGATGCATTCTTGAATAGAAAAAATTTGGGTTGTGTTCGTGCAAATGGTTCCCAACAGCCCGAGGAGGTTTGCCGGCTTGCCCTGTGCGCCGCCGATGAATAGGTTAAGATCGACTCCATGACATGCACGAGAAACAACGAGCGTGCATCATACCCCATCGGCGCAAGTCTGTACGCAATCTGGGGCACTGTGCAGAATCGCCTGAATCTGTAGCCTGTCGCTGATGGCGACGCGGACATCCAAAATGGTTGGCGACGCGAACGCTGTGGGGACAGTGAGCGAGGGTTCGGACGCGGTGGAGGTGGGTTGCGCGGAGACATCTGGCAGAGCGGCAGAAGGTGGCGGTGGCGGTGGCGAGGCTGACGTGACGGAGAAGAGGAACTTCTGTCCGGCTCTGCAAAGCGCGCCCGAATCGTCTGTGCTCACGATAAAGAAGGTTCCTGTGCGCGGCAGCGTGAACTGGTACGAAGCCTTGCCCATGGACGCGAGCGGAAGGCCGACCGCCGCCATCGAAGCGGAGATGCCCGCGCACGAGTTGTACACGGCCTGCGTCGTGCCCACCACCGTGTGGCCGTGGAGCGCAAAGGAGAGCTGCGTTGCAACGCACGGTCACGTCTCGATCAGCGCATCGCGGCGAACGCGCGCGGCACTCACAGTGTCCCCGACCACCGGAGTCCCCGGCAGGCCAGTGAAGGGGCCGTCATCCGCGGGAGCTGAGTGCCGTTCTGCGTCAGCGGCGAATGGAGCTCGGAGGGGTCTCGCCGCTGCCTCACCGACAATGTCGTACGTCGTCGCCGAGACGGGCGGAAGTGCCAGCGCAAGCAGCGCGTATAACAGCAGCATTTCAGCGTTCTTTATCCGTGCACAAGCATCTGACACGAAAATGCGGACGGGCGTGGAGTGTCTGGACGAGAGCTCAGGGCATCGAGTCAGCACAAAGAAGGAGGGAAGGGGAAGGGCCGGACAAAAGGCACGGCGGTTCCATGGCACAATCTTTTGACCCGACAATTATCTGAGGAAAACTGTCTTAAGTATTTTTGACGAAAATTAGAGGCACTTTTGTCCAATTGATGGAAAGACTTGGCGCAATCCATGTAGTTGACAACGAAGTCTCTTCCCAACGACAAGCAGAGTTTGCGGTGTAGCCTACGTATTGCTTGGCAGTTACATTTGTTTGTCTTGATATACATGCTTATTTTCTCCTGGTATTGCCGTATTACTACAAAGGCAGGTTCACTATCTGGGACAGCTGGCTTATTCAATAGCCTTCCTTCTGGTTGAATGTAGCAACTCAATGTTGCATTAGCTGCTTGTATTGGCAGTCCACCCTCTCCTCTCCTGCCCTTGAAAAGCATACTACCCAACAGCGAGATTTTTGGGAAATGAACAATAAAAGGATTTGTGACGGTTTTTTTTTGGCTTACCTGTGCGAGAAGTGTTTTTTTGCTTTTAACACACCAGGTATAGTAAATTGGTGTTTTTGCCTCTAAACGCACCTCGCATAGATTGCATGACAGCTATCAGTTGTTGTTCGTCGCCTAGATTTGGAATTCACTCAGACAACTTAAAACACTACAATATCACTATATCACACCTCCATTGAACTTCAATTCTTTATTTATTCCTTGAAAAAATCGCTCAATTTGATAGAAGTGGAGAAATTCAAGCCTTCCACAACTCCGCGTCATACTTTTCAGTCAGAGTCTCATCCTGCCCAAACTTTGATTGCCAGTTTGTGAATCCACCTTCCAGAACATAGATCTCTTGATCAGATGTGGTCTGCTTTCCAAGCAGTTCATTCACATACACATTGGCAGTCTTTGGACCGCGCACTTGAGATAAGGCGCAGTGGAACACAAGACGCTTTGCTCCAGAGAGTTGCTGAGAGAATTGGGCTGGGTCCTTGATGAAGTCGTCTGAGGGGATATTGACGGCGCCGACAATATTGCTGAGGGTATGTGGAACCGTGTGAGCAGTTCAAGGTTGAAAGATTAGGCGATCTCACCCTCCGACCGAGTCTTCTCCACGAACGTCGACGACCAAGTAGTCCTCATTCGGCTTCAAGGTGGGATCCTGCCCATGCCTGTGTTTAGCATGCTTGTCTCGTCTTTGGATGCCTACCTTGATCCATGCCACAAGTTGCTCTGCTGGAATCTTGGCCGCCATTTCCCTTTCTGTTGGTTGGCTTTGCGTAGAAATCTTTCTCCGCCCCGTTCCGCAGAGGTTGTAGTTTTTGTCGTTTATTTCAAATCCCACCTGCTGCCAAAACAAAAGGATTCATTCAGCGCCAAGGCCCCGTCGTTTTGCGCGTACTGTAACACTAATTGGCTCCACCAACTTAATGCCCGCTGCTGAAGCTGCTGGTGAACCTTCCGTTTCTTCCGCCTCGACACTCTCACTGCCACTTGCAACCGCACCAATACCCCCGCCAAGCCCATCTCCAGGCTTCCACCCCATCGCAAGCATCATCTTGTGCCCCACATTATCTTCTCCAATCTCCTTGGCCCCTTCCCCAATCACATCTCCTGGCCGAGGCGCAGCCCGGTCATCCGGCGCACCGGGCGTCTTCCGCCGCACCTTACCTCCCTTCTTCCCACTCCACGTGTTTCCTTTCAAGACCCCTCCGGCGGCATCCACGGCGCGGCCCACGATCCCCTGCCAATCGCGTGGAACATGCGAGGCTTTGGAGCGGTAGACCACGACGCGCGCCGCCGCGCCGCTGCCGCGCCGCTTGGGTGTCAAGCTGTACGCGACCGCCATCGTCTTGGCGAGGTTGCGCAGCGCCGCGGGCATGGGCGGGAGCTGGAGCACATCGCCTGTGGCCGGATCGGCAGAGAAGGCGCGTAGGGACGCGTTAATGCGGTGGAGGATGGTGTGAATGTCTGGGCTGATGGCATCGCCGGGCTTATGCTTTATGATTTGGTGGGCGATGCGGGATTGCTGGAAACGGACAGGTTTTAATTCGATTGTTCTCGGATGTGGAGAAGGGTCTGTACCTCTTCTTTAAGGGCGGCATAATACAAGCGGTCTTTGGACTTTTTTGACTTTCGTTCCCGTTTTGCGAGTTTGCGTTTGGCACTCTTGGAGAGGCCTTGTAGAGGATGTACCGCAACGAAGTCAGGCCCACTGTCGTCCTCGTTATCGTTGCTTTCCCCTGGACTTGCGTCCATTTGCACATACTTCAATTCTTTCCCTTTCCCTTTGTTAGAGGATGTCATAAAGCTTCCGTTGTGGATCTGGTCAAACGACGCGTCCGCTTTCCGATCCTTCCGAGTCGCAACACCGTCAGTCCACTTTGACTTGCCACCCTTGAAAGGCGATGAATTTAGATCATCACCATCGCCATCGTCGTCGCCTTCAATGTGCATCGTTCCAATATCCAGGCCGTCCTCATCGTCAAGTGAATCAAGTTCGCTATCAGAATTGAGACCATCGTCCTCCGAGTCTGTCAAATCTTCAACATTGTCCACCACGATGCGAGTTGCAATCAAATGCGCGTCATGCCTGTCTGTCAGAGATTCGAGAATTCCGGATTCGGGAAAGTCAAGGACTCGTATCTTTTTTGACTTGACAGGTTGCATTGTGGGTTTGCATTTCTCGCGTTGTTGAGCAGCATCAATATCCGAATCCGAGTCGTTTTGCCGTCCTGCATCTGTCAAGCTTTGTTGAATGGCTTGGTCTAGATGCAAGGCTTCCAAGACTTCTGGGTCGATGTCACTGTCCTCATCGTCCTCCTCCGATTCATCTGATGAGAATCCACCGATGCCTACATCGTCGAGATCCACGAGAAGGGAAACGGGCCACTTTGCTTTCGTCACGTTGTTTGCACTGATGGCTTGCGAGCGCCGGGCTTCCTCCTCCTCCTCCACCGCCGAGTCAGGATCCATATTTTCCATGTAGTCGCGCACGGCCTCGTCGTCCAACTTGTTGCGCGCACGCCTGGACACGGAAGGTTTGCCGCGCCAGTCAATCGCGCCTGGGTCCTTGTCGTCGTTGTCATTCGGAGGCGCGCGCTCTGCTTCGAAGCCGTAGTTTCCTTTACGCGGGCCCTTGTACTTTCCCTTTCCCTTGTTGCGTTGCTGCTTGCGAGGGATGGATTGGAAGGGCAGCGTGGTGGAAGGAGTCTTGATGGCCCTGCCGCCTTTTCCCTGCGCACGGGGAACATTCCGGAAGGAGATGAAGTTTGCTGCAGAGTGTTGCTGCTGATGTGTTAGATGTTGCTGTGGGGACGATCCCGCCGGAGGTGAGTCTGACGGGGCCGCGAGGATGGTAGCTGCAGCCCTGTTTCCGGGCTTTCCAGTGCGGTCCATCACAAACAGGGCCTCCATGGTTGGTGGCTTCGACGGGCGGGTGGCGGAGTCGTGGCGCGGAGAGAGCAAGAAAAACAAAGACATGACGGCCGCCCTCGCCAAGCTAATTGCTGGATCCAAGCCGCCCGCGTACGGTGAGCCGCCACCCGTGCTTCGCGCGCGCCGCCCGCGCTTACCGCGACTTGCTCAGCCGTCGCCGCGGTGGCGCACCTTCTCAGGCTGCCGTTGTCCGTCGACGGCGACTGGTCCTCCGCCGGCCCGGGCATCGTGGGAACCGTCCCCGTCCTGCGCTTCGTTGCGCGTGCAGCCACAGCGAATGCAGCCGCGCTCGGTCTCTCGGATCCGATCAGGACGAGCCAGATCGACTACTGGATCGACTTTACCACGGACCACCTCGCGGCAGACGCCCAGTTCAAGCCCCTCGCTTCCGCATTCAACACCCTCAACTCACACCTCAAGATGCGTTCCTTCCTCGTCGGATACTCGCTCACGCTCGCAGACATTGCCTGCTGGGGCGCACTGAAGGGTGAGTATCCGCCCGCAAAAAAAGGGCAAAGCCGCCTTGTCCGATGGATACGTACTCACCAATACTTTCGTTACCATCATCAGCCATTCCCATCTTCAACCAGAGAATTAGAGCGCAGGACAATGCCCTGGGACCCTATCTGACTCGCTGGTTCAACCATGTGGATTCCCTGCCTTTTGCCCAGGCAGCCATGGAGGACTTTGGAAAGGTATGCAATTCTGGGTCGGTCATCTGCTCATGTCGCTATGCGCGAGATTTGATGGTTTACTGATACGAACCTCTCACCTCACACCTTCATAGTCGAAACAAGCCACCAACAAGGAAAAGAAAGACCAGGGCTCCTTTGATATCAACCTGGTGGATGCCCAAGTTGGTAAGGTGGTGACCCGCTTCCCTCCTGAGCCAAGTGGTTACTTGCACATTGGGCACGCGAAGGCTGCCCTCCTCAACGACTACTTTGCGAAGAAATATGAGGGTACTCTCATTGTGCGCTTCGACGACACAAATCCGAGCAAGGAGAAGGAAGAGTTCGAGGAGAGCATCAAGGAGGATTTGACGCTATTGGGCATCAAGCCCGATAAGGTTACCCACACCAGTGACAGCTTCGACGTCATTTACGGATATGCAATTAAAATCATCAAAAAGGGTCTTGCGTATGTGGATGATTCCACCCAGGAAGTGGTGAGTTGGACATTCGTTCCTTGATTCTTTGTCTGAGATGATTCTTGTCACAGATGCGCGAAGAACGCATGGCCATGATTGAGGGCAAAAATCGCAACCTCTCTGTTGAAGAGAACCTCCGCCGATTTGCAGAAATGACAAAGGGAAGCCCAGAGGGCCTCACTATGTGTCTCCGCGCCAAAATCAACATGAAGGACCTTAACGGCGCCATGCGCGACCCCGTCATCTACCGCTGTAATCTTACCCCGCACCACCGCACGGGCACCAAGTGGAAGCTGTACCCCACCTACGACTTTGCGTGCCCCGTCGTAGACGCGGAGGAAGGCGTCACGCACGCGCTACGTAGCATGGAGTACCGCGACCGCAATCCTCAATTTGAGTGGTTCCTGAAGGCGCTGGAGCTGCGCAAGGTGCATATTTGGGACTTCTCACGCGTCAACTTTGTCTACACTTTGCTTTCGAAGCGAAAGCTTGCCTGGTTTGTCGAAGAGGGTCTTGTGAGTGGCTGGGATGACGCGCGCTTCCCCACCGTACGCGGGATTCGTCGACGCGGTATGACGATCCAGGCGCTGCGCGAGTACATCCTCATGCAGGGCGCGTCGCAGAAGATGCTAGAGCTGGAGTGGGACAAGATTTGGACCTTAAACAAGAAGGTGATTGACCCTGTTGCTCCGCGGCACACGGCTCTTGAGCGCGACCGCATTGCCAAGGTGAAGGTGGTGGTCAAGGATCAGTTTGTGCCCTACACCAAAGACATGCCCAAGCACAAGAAGAACCCGGATGTGGGTGTAAAGCGCACTACTTTCAGCCCGGAACTCTACTTGGAATTTGCGGATGCGAAGGACTTGGAGGTGGGAGAGGAGGTGACTCTGATGGACTGGGGCAATGTGTTCATTGAGAGCATTGACTGGGCTTCAGACAAGTCATTCATTGGCACAATTGAGATCCGCTTAAACTTGGAAGGCGACTTCAAGAAGACCAAGAAGAAGCTAACATGGCTTGCTCGCGGAATTCCGAAGGACGAGCCTCAGCAGGCGCCTGCCAGGGTCATGCTCTTTGATTTTGACTACCTGATCACCAAAAAGAAGCTTGAGGAAGGTGGGGTCCTTTTTATTTTGTCCTGCCCACTTTCTTGGGAATTGAAATCATGCTTTCTTGGGTATTGATCTGGTTTCACAGACGACGAGATGAAGGACTTTGTTACGCCTGTGACCGAGTTCAGGTCAGAAGCTTGGGGAGACGCAAACCTTCGTCTGTGTCAAAAGGGAGACATTATTCAACTAGAGCGCAAAGGATATTACATTGTGGACAAGGCCTTCGACCCTCAAAACCCCAATGCTCCTATCCACCTTTACCTCATTCCAGATGGAAGAGTCGACAGCATCAAGTCCAAGGCTGCGCTAGAAGAGCCCGTGGCAACCGAAACTGCAGCTGCCGTTCAGCCTGCTAAGAAGGCCAAGAACGCCAAAGGTGCCGCCGTCGTGACCAAGCCGGCTGCGGAGAACCCTTTAAAGTCACCCATGTATGCCTCTAAGCTGGTTTACACAGAGACACCCAAGTTTCCCAAAGTGTCTGGACAAATGTATGAGGTGAAGCCATTCTACGGGAACGCGTTTGAATCTATCTCTGCTGGTACTACGCCTGCTGCCGCAAAGTCTGCCAATGCTGCAGCCCCGGCTGCGTCCCCTGCGGCTGCTGCTTCTCCGGCAAAAGGCGACGACAAAAAAGCCGAGAAGGGAAAGAAGGGATCGGCTGCCGCGGCCCCCGCACCTGCCGAAGAGGCCTCTCTCATCTCCAAGCTCGACATTGTTGTTGGCAAGATTTTGTCCGTCGAGCACCACCCGGACGCGGATTCCCTGTATGTGGAGCAGATTGATTGCGGAGAGACTCAACCCCGCACTGTTGTATCTGGACTGCGCAAGTTTATGACGCTGGAGGAGATGCAGGGCAAGACCATTTTGGTCTTGAAGAATTTGAAGCCTGCTGCGTGAGTTGTTGTTTTTCTTGTTCCTTCTGTTGCATTGTGGGCTTAATTACTGGGACAGGATGCGTGGTGTCAAGTCTCATGCGATGGTGCTCTGCGCCTCGAACGCGGACCATACTAAGGTTGAGTTTCTCATCCCACCACCCGGTTCGGTCCCGGGTGACCGCGTCTACTTTTCGGGACACGAAGGCACACCAGAGGAGCAGCTGAACCCCAAGAAGAAGGTCTGGGAAACGATCCAACCCGACTTCAAGACGCGTGATGACTTGGTTGCTGTGTGGAAGGATGTGGAGTTTAGAACAGCCAAGGGTGTTGTGAAGACGGGCTCCTTGCCTGGCGCTTCCATCAAGTAAAGTGGGAGATGACTGATGAGGTTGATGTGACGCGCGTGTGTATTAAAAAGCACAGCCTCGCTTTACTTTTCAAACGAGATGCAAACCCTGACCAAAGACCAACATGTCCGGATGTGAGGCGGCAACAAAGGGTGCATCTGGTCACAACTGAGAGTCGATGTCACGAAACAGAGCGAGCGAATGCACTGCGAAGGCACGCGACGTGGCTGCGCACAGCGCCGACAGTGCAGAGACCAAACGCGAAGCTCACGGCGCCGTCCACGCCCTCGTCTCCACAGCAGTCTGCGCACTCGAAACAGCCCTCTCCGCGCCCGCAACCAACAGCAAGTATTTGCGTGGATCCAAGCAACCCAAGCAACGGAGTAACTAATTCGATCACGGCACAACAGCCTCCTCCTCGCTCCTGATTTCGCTCGCGGACGAACTCGCTCTGCGAGTCGCAATCGCGGATCTGATTCTCACCGCGCGACACAGAGACGACTCGGGCGCCCTCGCGCGTGCCGAATCTCACGTCAATAAGGCCACCCTCGTGGCACAGAAGGTGTGAAATTGAATTATATCCTGTGCGTTAAACAGGCGCGTGTATCTGATGGCGCGAGATTTACAGCTCGGCTCCACGGCGTCCGCAACCACACTGCACCTAAAGTATCTCCAGATTCTGATTCTGAAGTCGCAAAAGAACCTCAAGGCTTGTTACAAATTACTTAAAGAAGCTGCCCTGATGGCGGATCAATCGCATCGCGACTGGTTCTACTTCTTCACCTCAATTCGTGTTGATCTTCTGTTGCAAGAACGTGATACCAAAACCGCGCATTCTGTGCTAACAGCTGTTGCGTCTCAAGTTACTGCGAATGACGATTTGGACATCAAGGTATGTCGATATTGCCTGCTCGACGGACCTTGACTGGTTTTGGAAGATTTCCTTCCTCCTTAGGCGCATGGAAGTATGCATTTCAGCGCGCGATAGTAGAGCAAGCGAAGCTGTCATTTCAGCCGACTTAGAACCTATTTTTAGCTCCTTGCCACCGTTCGACAACACCTTTGTTCCGCTAGTCGGAACGCGTGAACAACAAGCTGAGCATTTTCAGCTCCACTACGCGCTCTTGAAAGTCATGCACCTATGCCAGCGCGGGAATCGGCGAGACGCGAAGCCCGTCATCGAACTCTTGTGCACGCGCGTGGACGCCTGGGACGCTGCTGATCACTCCTATTCAGCCAAGGTTGCGACACCACTGAACCCGACCCGCATAGAGCTTCTTTCTCGAAGACAGATGGCAGCTTTGATTCATTTGACAGCGGGATCCTTTTTTCGCGATTTTGAGGCTTCACGAGCCATTTCGGAACTAAAGAGTTGTCGCGAGGCTGTCCAACGTATGTGGCTCCTTTGCTCTGGATTTTATTCATACCATGATCGTTATTGAAAGAGTTGTATGCATAGATGCTCTGCATGGAGGTCCTGATACAAATGATGAGACTGTCAGGGATGTGGAAAGCTCACGCATGTGGTTCATGGAGATATACCTCCTCGCGTCTCATTACCTCTGCGAAGCTTACCTCCTCAAAGGCGATCTCAAAAAGTCCAAAGATGTTTGTCCCCTTTATTCCCTTGCTGGCAGGTGTTTTCTCAATGATCAACTCGTCACCCGACAGAACTTGAACATTCTCATTGAGCACATTCACAAATCTGCTCCCCAACATAGCGCTTTGCTTCAGAGATACATGCCCACCATTCTTCTGGACTGGGGTTTCATCAATCAGGCAGCTGGAAACTTTGACCAAGCTTCGCGGTGCTACTTCGGCGCTTCTGCGCTTGCAAACGACGTCTCGAAACGCGGCGTAGAATCAGCTTTAATCGATGAGGAGGTTGCCGCAGTCGCCTCCTTCTGCAACATTCTGATTCTGTTAGGGAGCAAAGATGTGGGGAAAGTTGAGATGGTGAGCTATATGATCGTGGACGAGGAATCTGAATCGTGTCTGTCTAATTCTTAGTCTTCATCTTTTTATTCATCCAGGCCAAAAAAATCCTTGCCGATGTTCGGCGCGATATCAAGCAGCCGCTGAGTGGCGTCCAAGCAGGGATATCCATGGATGCGCCGAGCCCTTCAGATTATGATCACATGAAAGCGTTCACGAGTCTGTCACATGCCATGGTGGCTCATGGGGACGGCGAAATCAAAAAGACAAAGTGAGTCTTTTTTGTGAGGGCCGTTTATACAATTCAAGGGCGTTATAACCCGTCTGTAGAATGCATCTCCTTGAGTGCCTTCGATCGAGCGAAGTTGTCCTGTCAAATCAACTTAAGACTACGACACTGGTGTTGCTTGGGAACCTGTTTCTTGAGACGGACTTGAAGCAAACGGAAAAAATGACTGCGACTGCGTACAAGTTGTGCAAGAAGTCGGGGAATGAGACTATTGTTCGAGTGTGCAAGAGTTTGTTGGACGAGATTGCCCGGCGGAATGGTGGTGGAGGAAGTATTGATAAGAGACAGAAGTGATTGTTCCTCTGGAATCATCTTTCAGCATCGATTTCGCTTGTAGTTCACCTTCCCAGCTTTCGTGATGGTTCTTACTAAAAAAATATCTTTTCGCCTCTGTTTGTGAAGGTTGACAATTCCCGATGGAAACAGACGAACCTCATAGCTTTCCTCCAAGAAATGAAACGTACTTCAGATAAATGGAAGGAAGAAAAAAGCACCTTTGAATTTGTGACTGACACAACAAATAAAGAAATTAGAAGGGTAGTTGGCACTGCACTTCCTTGAGCCTGCGTCTGACAGCAAGGGAAAACTCTTGAAAAGAGCTTAAGCAGGCTAAAGTTCTTAAGCTCTCATTTTGGGAAAGTGGTCTGAAGAACATGAATTCATGCTGATACTCTGGCTGGTTCCATTTTGGGCAACAATTCGAGATAATGGCAGTCACCCAAAGCAAGGATCTGTTGCTTTCACTGTCTTGTTCACGCTGAAGACTTGGTT